>PVIR01033674.1:0-17745 GCA_004026965.1 Petromus typicus
AAATTCACGATCACCATCATATTGACTGGAA
The DNA here is from genome assembly GCA_004026965.1 of Petromus typicus. Taxonomy (NCBI): domain Eukaryota; kingdom Metazoa; phylum Chordata; class Mammalia; order Rodentia; family Petromuridae; genus Petromus; species Petromus typicus. The sequence goes on from PVIR01033674.1 coordinate 32, forward strand.
AAAAAAAAAAACTATTTCCTCTAAAATCAAGAATGACACAAAGATATTCATTCTCATAATTTCTATCCAATTTGGAACTTAAATCTTCAGCCAGGGCAATTAGGAAAGAGAAAAAAGTAAACAGAATACCAATAGGAAAGGAAGAAATCAAATTATTCATGTTTGAAAGTGATATGCTACTTTACTTAGAAGACCCTAAACACTGTACCAAAATGATCTTAGCTCTGATAAATAAGAAAATCACAGGATACAAAATGAACACACAAAAGTCAACAGCTCTCTGTACATCAATAATGAACATTCCCAGAAAGAAATTATGAAAACAATTCCATTCACAAAGCTTCAAAGAAATTAGTAATTATCCTAACTAAAAAGTGAAAGACTTCTACAACAAAAAATATTTAATGCTGAAGAAATTGAAGAAGATATTAGAAAACAGAAAAACTTACCTAGTTCACAAATCAGCACAATGAATATTATTTAAATGGCCATATTACCAAAAGTGATCCCTATTAAAATACCAAAAACAGTCTTCACAAAACTAGAAAAAAATAATCCTACAGTGCATTTGAACATCCAAAAGGTCTAAAATAGCCAAAGTGGCACTAAAGAAGAAAAGCAATGCTGAAAGTATCACAATATCCAATTTCAAATTATATGACAAAGCCATAGTAACAAAAACATCACTTTTCATTGCTGTTTGATAGAAAAAATGGAAGAATTTTTAGAAAACATATAAGGGTATATTTTTCAGAGACTAATCTACAAGGTTCATTTTCTTTAATATCATCTGAATTTAAAAAGTGAATAATTGTAAGCATCTGTTAATGTATCTGTTACCTTAAAGTTCTCCCCACAATCTAACTTGTATTCTACATTTAAAGCCAGCTAACCTTCATTCCATTCTCAAGCCTTAGCTCTGTCCCCTACTCCAGGATTAAAAGCTACTGCCCTCCTCTTAGGGTGGGCTGAAATCCCTACTTTGGACTCCTGACATGCTGCTGTACTTGCCACTTGGTAACTCTTCCTGCTTCAAGTGATAGTTGCTGGGTATTAAATCTACCTAATATTTGATGCTAAAGCCTAGGAGACCTTTGTGATAAAGAAATCCCTGAGGCCTCCCTCACCTTTGCCATCCTTCCACACACTAGCCATCCTTGGAGTTGGGGGCATCTCTAGATTTCCTTTATTTTCTTGGCCCTTTTATTTTCCTTAAGTCCAAAAATCCTAGCTCTAGGCCTTCATGCTTCCAAGCCTGTGGAACTGTCCCCTTGGCCTGGACACTCCGGAGGCACAGAATGCTGGTCTCTTGTTGGTGGCCCCTGTAGAGTGAGAATACTCAGAGACACAGGTGTGCCTCTCTGATGTTTTCTCTTCCTTTTGCCTAGAGACCCCACCCACCCCACTATAGGCAACTCCAACTCAACCCTGCAGCTGCCCAGATTCCCTTTTGGTCTGTCTCCTAAAAACCCTCTATATGGGAGGAGAGATATAAAACAAAACAGAAAAAAATATCATTTTCATTTGCAACATGGCTTAAATGATTTGCATAAGGTCACAGTGACTATGAGGTCAACTCCCCACTACTCAGGAATAAAAGAAACTAAACTGCAAATTCTAAGATTATACCAAATATATATACAGAAGAAAACTAAAGCAGAATAAAATATCAATACCAAAGGAAAACAAGGCCAAATGATAGATTTTTTTTTAAAGTTGAAGCATCTATGCAATCAGTCTGAGTTTAAGCTAGAATCTAAACCCATACAGGTATAGGAAAAAAAACTAAAAATATCTTATAAAAGTGGTCCTTGGGTTACACATAGCCTATAGTAAGTCCCGGCATATAACAAGCTAAGACACCTTCCTAAAGACTCACATGTATGAGGGCCTACTTAAAAATTTGTAACTTATTGTTAACATCTTAACTGATAATTAAATAAAATTCAGTAGTTTAAGTTACTATTCTTTTCTGATCAGTATTCCTAAGCATTTCTTATAAATAGCTTTGAGTTGATTGTTGAACTGTAATTACAGAGTTAATTTACTCTTTTGTTGGTTCTTAGCATATAGTAGAATAATTTGTCATTTGAGGTCATATAAAATCTTAAAGGGTTGTCAACCCTAGCTTAAAGGTAACATCTTGGCTCTTATCTCTAGTTTCTTCTGCTCTGGTGACAATTTACTGAGCAAGGTTACTTAAGAGTCTGTTATTTAGCCAGTTCTAATGAAAATGTAACACCTGAGTCAATGCTGAGCTATAAAGGTACCAGGAACACTCTAAAATCCAAGTGACTCTTAGGTTTATTACAGAAAGAAACCAGTAAGCATGATAGAGAAGGGGTATGAAGAAGTTATAAATATATTTTAGGGGTACGAGAGGATGTTATAGAAGGTCACCTGCCACGGACTTCACCCCTATTCATAAGAGGCTCACACAGAGAACCTCAAAATCCTCATCTCTCAGATCCACTCACCCCAATCAAAATCTGGACTCCTTTATTTTAGGGGTTGTCTCATTTCTTCTGGCTGTAGATCCCAAACTTGGGGATCGCTAAAGTCTGGTATGTGGTTGCCTCAGGAGTGACCCCATTCTTTATTCCTCCCCTCTTCTCTGTCTTCTGCTTTCAACCAAATGAAATCAGCTCTTTCTTCCATGCCTCAGTCTCCCCGAGCCCAATGGTTTCCCACCTATAAGTAAACATTAAAGAAGGACTTGTTTGGGGGCTTCTAGCTCAACTTCTTGAAACAAAATACAACCTAGAGCCTATTTTCCAAAAGAGTTTAACAGTATGGTCATAAGATGGCCTAAGTGTCTGCACATTATGGCGGTAGAGGCTCCAATTATTAATTTAAAAAATACCTCCAGCATTAGTCTACTCCAACATTTTATATTCTATGCCTCTCATCCCTTACAACTTATAATAACTCACCAAACATGCTACAACCCAAAGCCATGGGTAGATCTGCCCATTGCCCTCCTGCATACCCATATCACTCTTCAATCCATCCACCTCCTCAGCCTCTTTTAACTGATTTAGGCCATGTCTCTATCCCTGGAAACACTCCTCCCAATACATACTCTGTAAAACACTATCTTCCACTCTTCTTTCCAACTCACTATCTTCTACAAAATTTTGCTTAAATGTCATTCCCCAAACCTAATGACAACCCCATTCCTTTATCAATCTTGCTAAAAGATAGTTTTCCTCAAAACTCTTAAACCCAAATCCACAAATCAAAATGACAGGGACCCTATACAGTTATCCTTACCATACCAACAGCCACAGAACTTTTGAATCTTCCCTCTGAAAGTCATTGCTCCAGACTAAAACTCATTTCAAAACAAACAAACAAAAATCTGTTCTACATAGATGGATGTTCCAAATCCTGACTCCTACATCTCTCTGCCTCACAACTATCTAAGAAAAAACTGATCAACATGAACAGACCATGAACTAACTCATGATCAGTCCCATATTATTCTTTGACCTTATCTTGCTACTCCTCAAAGGCCATCAACTGGATAGTTTATAGATATTTCTCTTGATAGACTCTCTGCTTGACTAGATACCACTCTACAGCACTGTGTCTCAATTCATCCACCCTCAGACCTTCCATAATCCACCCAATATTTATAAGTCCTATCTTCTTTTCTCAATAGCACTAGCCACTATAAAAGATTTACTTGTAGTCCCACGTTTATACCAATGCCTTGATCTCACCTTCAACTTTTTAAACAAAATAAATTTCTCTCTTCTCCAATATTTCTGACTGTACCTATCTCAGTAATCTTCAGCTTGTACCTCAATCTCTACTCCCAAATCAGCACTGATAAATACCCAATGATTAATAACAGAACTTAGACCCAACTGTCAAAGATCAAGCCAATATCCTCCTTAAATCATACCAAACAGCTTTACAAAAAGGTCCAGAAAGCTCTTTTAGACATATTTCTAAATTTCCTACAACCATCCACCCAGTTGTCAGTATTATAAGCCTTGGCACTTCTCACTTTCATCAGACTCCCTTTAAATTTACCCTGAGCCAACACTTAACAATCTCTTCACAGAAAACACTTCTGAATGCAACCAAATCAATATCAAGAGACCCAAGACTACAAGTTTCATCCAGTCAATTATGACATCTTTGCTGAGACAGATAAGTTCAGTCAACCCTCAATTTCTCCAGTCCAGCCACACTCTTAATCTCTTCCCTAGGTCTCAGTACTCATCAGCCCTTCCCATAAGCTCTCATTAGCACCTTATCCTGGCCCAAGCTCTGGCCCACCCCAGGTTTAAAGCCTGACATCCTAACTCTGGGTTTGCTGAAGTCACTAACTCCGAAGCCCTGACACTTGCTCTACTTGTCATGCTGATACATCCTTCTGCTTCATTACATTTTCTCCAGGCCTTACATCATCCTGACAGAATCCACAATGCTACACCATATTTGGACTCTCAGTCACCTTTGAAAACCATTGACATTTTCCCATATTTTTTAACGATTCTATTTTTAATGGGAGTGAAAAATGACTTAAACTGTCTCTGCTGTTAGAGGAGGTTGTCCTCACAGTGTTCAGATTCCACTTGGAAAGATAATGAACGAAAAGTTATTAAGAACAGCTGAAAAAGCAACACCTTTGTGAATGCAAACTTTAGACTCCAGCCAGAATGATTCTCTAGTAAATGTGAAAGGAAATAAGAGAATTCTAGATGGGTCACTTCACTGGGTCATCTTATTCATCAGTGAATGTCTCTTCCATGGTCTCAAACCTTGTACCTGCTCTGTTCTCCTTTTCCCATTTATACATCCAGCTCCCTCCAGCAAACCTCAACAGCCTCCCTGAGGTACCCACACTACTTCCGTTTTGGCTAATATAAGCCATTTTTCTGACTCATTAATTTGTCAGTCTCACTAGGCTCACTGTGCCATTTGGAAAGAACAGGACAAAACCATTCACTCCCAGGCTTTTTGTCTTTTCTGATATAAGAAAATGATCTGCTGAAAGCCTCCCAGAGAGGGGAAAAATACTCAGAAACAGAAAAATCATAGATTTTGTCCTTTTACCAAAGGGACAAAATCTAGAATAGCCTAGCCTAAATTCTCTCTTCTTCCCAGTTGTTATATGTAATATTTGTGATAGTATTGTAATTTGAGTAAGTATTCTATTTACCCATCTAAATCTTCCACTATAAATAACTATAGTCCTTTTCTAGAATAAGAATATCTTTTAAGTCCCTCCTAAGGTTTGAAAAATGCATTCAGTAAAATTTATCATTAACTTCCAACTAATAATTACAATAATAAGAGAGAAATTGAAAGGGGGGATAGTAAATGGAGTATTAAGAAGATAGGAAAGAAAAGCAGACAAAAAATAAATGAAAGAAATGATGTGACTCTTGGGTATTTGGGAAATCTATAGTACCTGTTTGTATAGACACTAGAAAACCTCCCCTTTAAAAGAAATAAGCACAGTACTTTTGTTCCACTTTATGAGTGGCTGTTATTTAGCTGGTTAGGTGACACTACTGCTTAGTGGCCATAATTATCAGCGAGCTATGCCTGCTGCAGGTACTGCTCTTAAATAATACCTGAAGAGGTTGTCCATTCATTTGGTTGCCTTGGTACTTTGAATCATTCACAAAACTAATTGTTTAGAAAAAAACTAAAGGGAAAGAATTGCTTTTAGGTAAATAAGAAGTAGTCCAGGTAAATATACACTAAATTACAAACATCATATGAGCGTGGTTCTTCACTGGTTGGAATGACCACTCTGTGTCAATTGTTAGAAAGCTCATGTCTCCACCATGGTGCTCATTTATCTCTGTTTCACTCTCGTGTTCTCCAAGCCTCATTTATCTCTGCATATCCATCCTCCTTTCACGTACTAACTGCAGAGAAATTCCTGAAAGTTCTCTCCTTGAATAGTGAGGTGCTACGGACAACATACTTGGAAAGATTACTAAGTTTTGACAAAATTGATTGGTTTTTAAGTCCTAGATTTGATTCAAGTAATATAGTCTGAAACTTCTTCAATGAGAATGAAAATAAGAATTGTGTCTTCTTCATGAAATTTGAAAGGCTAAATGTGACAATACGTATATATGAAATTTATATAATATAGTATGCATTCAATAAACAGGTTTTTTATAAAATATATACATGCTTTCTCAAGATCCTAGAATGTCACTCATTTTATTCACAGCCACTTCTAAAGTTCAGAGGCCAAAGTTACTATAGGAAGTGTGCCCCCTAGCTGAGGATCTATTCAAGTGTAAGTCATTGATTTCTAAGTAGGGGAAAATTTCTGTATTTCCCTATCAGACTCTGGCTCTTTCTCCAGGTCATGCTCAGTGTCTCACTTCAGCATTTCTATTTTTTGTCCCCTTTTCCTAATGTAGTTCATCAAAAAAAAATTTCCCAAAGAAAGAGAAAAACTGAGTTTAGTGTCACCTCGCCAGACCACCTTCAGGTTGATTTTGTATAATGATTGTGTAAAAGATACCTAATAAGCAAAAACACAGACTTTCTTCTGGAGATAGAACCTGCTCTGTGACACCACATGACATGTTGTTTTCCCACATGTCTGTTCTTGGGCATCTGCCAGAACTCCTGCAGAGAATCTATGAAAAAGTTTAAAGGTTCTATAAAGAAACAATTTTTTAGATTTATGTACATAGAAACATTAATATCAGGAAAATATACAAAATAGGAAAAGATGAATAGCTGTTCACATTTCAGTAAATTTAAAAATACACACAGTACAATGAGCCCTAACTATAAGGGTACATATTAAAAGCACCTGAGCATCTATAAGGAAGAAGGAATTGGAAACATAAATTGGAGATGAAAAGAAAAAAAAAAGGATACACTTCCACAGATGAATTATGCCAAGTATCAGTAAAGTGCAGCTATTTTATGTACCAGCTAAAATACATCATCTTAAGAAAGGTACCTCAAGTAAATGCATTAAATTACTTATGTTACAATAAGTTCTGCTGCCATAACAAAGTCTGCAGATGATGATACTACTTTTATTATTATTATTACAAAGTTGATATTGTAGAAGATGAGTCAAACATGAAAGCTTTTGGACCCCTTAAAACCACCCATAGAATTAGATTTAGCCAATGATTCGTAGCACTGGATTCTGCAGATATTTTGACAGGAGAAAGTATAACTATGGGGACAAAACAAATGTGGAGGGGGCCAGAATGTGTGCCTCCCTTCTGTGAACAGCTGGTGCCCAAAAAGGAGGGGAAGAGAAAGAGGGTTTAATTTTCATATATTCACTTGGCCCTTCAAAATTCGCCAATCAAATTAAGTCATTGTCTGTTTTCTTTTTTTGGAAGAGGAGTAAGGGGGTGGAGAGAAGACAAGATTGTTAAACCAGAGGGCCGTCTTCACATGGGAAGAAACATGAAGAGAGAAGTTTCCCATCCTATTCCCAACACTCAGACATGGTGGAAGCCTGAATAAATCTTTAGCCATATCCTTTCAGCCATTTAAAAAAACTACCTACCCTTACTTAGTTCTAATCTTTAAAATAGCTAACTTTGTTTGAACAAGATATTTTTTACTTCTAAATCACATTTTTTGTATCCTGTGGGTCTTGTAATCATTGCATTCATCTTCTTTTTCTTTTTACTAAAATTGGAAAGGCTGTTCAGATTACTCTCTGACTAGCGCTCTAAGATCTTACTAAGTTATTTTTCCCACAAAACAAAATGAAAAATAATTCAGGCTACCAACAAGTCTGTAATTGGTCATGTCTAAAGCTATTTTAGAATATAAAAGTTACATTTCAGAGCAAATGCTGAACAGCATGCTAACTCCACACACACTTGATATATCTTGTTTCTGTTTGGTTATCTTTTCAAAGAATAAATTGAGTCTATTCAGATAAGACTAATAATATAAAAGAAGATTTTTTAAAAGTCTTTATTTAGAAGTTTGGGGCCAGAAATGTAAAATTAGAACTAAAAAATACACTTTTGATAGTATATACCACACTATCCACCCACTATGCAGTTAAGATTAAGTTTGCAAACATTTCTTTTAAAATCTAAAAATCTGCTATCCATATCTCAAATTATTTTAATCATTAGCTTTTACACATTTTAAGGAATAAGCTGTAATAAATCTGACCATATTGTCAGATATTTCTGATGTTAAAGAAGCCAACAAATCTATTCCATAGCTAACATGTTATGAATGTACAATTTATATTTAAAAGAGAGAATTCTGTTCTTCTACATTTATGTAGTGTGTATCACCATGGCAACCAAGTACTTTCACAAAGCCTAATATATGACACTAAAAAATTTGCAGAAAAAGAGAAAAATCATATACTTTCCATGTTTTGCAGACAGAGAGAAAAACTTTTTGGTTGAGACATATTTGTGAGGGGAAAAACGATCAAGGAAATAATACGAACAGAAACAATTTCTATATGTAAAGATCCCAGCCTAGTAAGCCTATGCTCCCAGCAAAGCTGCTCCAGGAAAAGCTTTCGCAGAAACACTGGTTCAACCTCATCACAGGAAAGTCCACAGACATAATCTCACCTAATCCTCTTGCTCTGCAGAGAAGGGCCGTGAAGCCTGGTCAGGTGCTGTGAACTGTCAGGGTCACACAACCAGTTTGCCACAAGCCCCGTCTCTACTCAAGGCCGGCTGCCTCCTCATCCTTGGCTCCTTCTGTGCAGTCCCATTTCAGATATCCCATTCCTACCTCCTGTCACCATCAAAACATCGCTTGCATTCGGAGGTCTTTGACTCTGGCCAAAATACATTGAATTTTTTTAAAAGCTGTTTAAAAAAAAAAAAAAAAAAAAAAAAAAGCTTTACAGTATCAATCAAACAGTGAAAGTGGCAGTATAAAAAACTACATATGGTTTGGATACAGCTTGGGTCCGGCTGGGTCTTGTTAGAGTTTATTTATGGGAAATGTCATGAACCATGAAGGGACTGAGATTTTATCCTGGTTACAGCCTGACAGATTAGGCTACTGGTTTCATGGGTGTTGGTCAAAGACACAAGACTTGGGTATCAGAAATAAAAGGCAGTTTATTCTTCACAGCAATAGCTAGAGTATCGGCACTGGCACTAAGCCCCCAAGTCTCAATTCCCAAGGGTGATGTGAAGTAAGCCCCTGATGTCCGTAAAACAATATATGTTTTCAGATGGAGAACCCTGACCTGAGAGAATCCAAACAACTTATAACGGATAGTGAGTCTACTTAATCTTTGTCCGGGAGAAAGATTTTATTTTTATTATACTGGATAGAAATAAAACCTTTTCTTTGCTCCTGGGGTCAATAGTCATATTATCTCTGTCTTCCAAGGCCATTTGCTTTACAAATATTCTTGAATATGTCATCCAGAGCAAAGTGAGGCAGTATCTTTGCTCATGGAGGTGTAAGAGTCCTTTAAATAATTGTCCTGAGACAATAACTGATCTTGTTGCTACACTCTTAGCCCCTGAGAAATTTTCCTCTGAATGCGACACTACATTATCCGTGATGATCAATCTGAATGGTAGAGACCAAGAGCTATGTGTACTTATTTTTGCCGATAAAACTGTGTGGGAACACAGCCATTTGTTTATGTATTTTCTGTTGCTGTTTTCCACACTTCAGTGACAATGTTCACTACACTTCAACTACTAGTCCATTACTGAGAGGCTACTGTGTTGAAAAATATGAGCAACTGTAAATGGTACAAAAAGCCAATGCATGACAAAAAAATAGTTTCAAGGACCACAATGATATGGAGTCATCTTGAGCCCTCAGGATGAAAATATTTATGAAGATAAATCAGAAGATAAATGTTGACAATCACCATCACTATGACTTCTGAGCTTCATGGGAAATTAAGGCAATCACTTCAATTAGAATAACTGAGTTTAGTCCTTGCTTTTCAGGTACTGCTGTAAGTTCAACTTGTCCTATTAGTCCCCATTGAAAGCTGGGTGCCATTCATGTAGTTCTTAAAATTACCAAGAGATAGCTATGAGAACAAGTAAAGGAAAGATCAGAAACTGAAGTTGTAGAAGTTTCCGGTGTTGAGACCAGCCCCTCATTTTTAATAGGCTACTGAGTGATGTGAAGAGCAATGGTGATCACACTGCGGGCAGCCATCTGGTAAAGAATGGCAGAACCAGAATTGTTCCAGTTAAAATGGTTTCCAGAGTTGGACAGAGCCATGCTTTCGGGAATTGTTCCATGTGAGCAAGAGTACTAGAGTGGTTGCTAATGTGGAAGGTCACTAATGTGTCCCCCTTAGTACTTCCCATAGATTTTCCTTCCCAGGGACCAGGTTGTTCTCCTTCCATGGCCACAGGAAATTATCTGTCCCATTCCCAGAGGTATGACTTTACCTTTTCTCCAATCACCATTATTCAAATTCACATCTTCTGTGGGAAGAATAAATGCAAGAGGACAGTTTTAGAAAATTTACAAAGATCTATGATGTCAATCATATAGACTACAATGGGAGAATTTAAAGGTATTCTATTCAACAAAAAATATCATTTTCCATGGTCTAGGACCCTGTTAATCAAACAGACTCCAAGTGGCTGACACAAAGTTTAGTTGGAATGCCATAACTGCTCTTTTGGCCAGCATTCCACCAAAATTGTGCAATAACAAGGCTCTTCTGGGATTTACCTTTAGAGACAGAAAGAAGCAATATATCCAGGAATAGTCATAGCAGATCCCTTAAATTTGTGTAAATCAGTGTGGAGATTCCTAAAAAGACTAGGATTAGAAGTCCCATTTGACTCTGTTATTTCCCCATGAGGGATATACACAAAAGAATTAAAAGTATCATATCACAGTGACATATGTGTACTTATCTTTATAGAAGCTCAATTTGTAATAGCTAAGTCTTGGAAATAGCCCAAATGCCCATCAATAGGAAGCTTAATAAAGAAGATGTGGGGTTTTTTTATAAAATAGAATATTACTCAATGATAAATTAGAGAAACTATACCTACATGGTTGTATGTTGAGGACATACTCATAAGTGAAATAAATAGGACACAGATATGTAAATACCATATCATTTCTCTAGCATGAGGAACAGAAGATGTAAATGAGGTCAAGAATATGTGATAAGTATTGTGAAGTAGGAAGAAAATGGAAAAGGGAAAGGGAATGTAAGGAAATATAAAGAAGGGAAAGGAAAAAAATGTGATGGTAAAAACAAAAAAAAAAGGAAACAAAGCTTTATTTGTGGGGGTGGGGTTTGAGCAGAGGCAGAGGAATGGGAAATATGAGAATCAAGATACATCAGGTACAGGTACAAATTCTCAATGTTGAATGCAATCATAATGCATATGTACAATGTATCAAAAAATTTAATAAAGAAAATATTTTTTCATATTTTCATAATTGAATAAAGTACAAATATATACCCATAATATTTTTGAGCAATATGAACCAGAAATTAAGATGAGTACAGGAGGATCCTTTCCCCATTCAAAAATAAAAGTATTTTAAATTGGAAAAAAATACCCTAATAGTCAGAAGAGGCATATATAACCCCCTTTTGCCTCTTGTTCTGATAATTACTCAGGAAGAAGCTCAGAGAAGCTAATCAGTTTTCTGGGACCAGTACATTGTTCACCTCCTCACTAATGTACATGGGATGGATAGAGGTGAGAGAGGTAGAGATAGAAATTTTTAAAATAACTTTTGAGAAAACCATTCAAATACTCAACTGACTCCTAATGATGGCAGGAGGCTTTTGTCATGAAAGAAATATCATTTTCAGGCTGCAAGTAGTCCAAAATGGCTAACATATAAGTTACTCTCAAGGGCTGCAATAGTATGGCCATTGTCAGCTCCCCAGACAGAAGTAGCAATTTCATAACCTGAAAAATGTGATCACCATGGGGAAGCAACACTGACCCCCAAGATTTAGTCAGCCTGCCAGAAGAGAGCAAGGCCTGAACCCTACATGATGTGGCTTTCCCCCTACAGGAAAAATGAGCTCATGTGGGGCAGTCACTATAAGCTTCCTCATCAGAAACACAGTCCTCTGATTTGTGGATGGTGGATATGTTGTTATGTCTGGATCAATGATGGGCCTAGGATATATTAATAGCAAGTGGGCTGAATGAACTTTGTCAGTAGCTTAATTGCACTTGTTGGTATGAGAGAGTGACACCTTACTGTGGACATCTCCATGAGTGATCCAGACAGTCTCATCAACAGCTCTAATGTTTGCATGATTTCACAGCCCAGACAGACAATCTGGACAAGGGGAGCATTGACCAGAGCCTGAGAACAGCATCCTGTGAAGAGTAACCACATCCACTTGCAGTTCTGGTGGCTGGTGCAGAGGATAAAGCTACGACAGCCGAGTGGACACCTCTGGGTTCCACGTTACCTGAACCACGTGCAGGCAAGTCAGAAAACCTCTGTGAGCGGAGTTCACAGGCTCCATAGAGACAGCTGCCACTTCGTCAGACCCAGCCAATGTGTTGTTCAGACCACATCAGCTGCCATCTTCGATACATCATTTCATTTGACAAATAAAACATTCTTGCCTCATTAGTTGTTCCATCTGAGTTAAGCTGTCGCAAAACAGAAATGTCAGGATAGTCAAAATGCTCCAATGGTGAGACATTCAGTTTCACAAAGACAAGTAGTAAGCTAGTAGATGTTTTCTAAAGGAATATACTTGGGCCCAAGGCAAGTGTTGTAACGCGTCTAAAAGCCAAGGCTGCTTCCAGGTGAACAATGGCTCCCTCCATCAGAGGGTTCAGCTGGAAAAGCCAGGCATTGTGATTTGTAGTTCAAAGGAGTTTCCATAATTGTGGGATCTCAAAAGTACGATTACTTCTTGACATATAACTCTCCCTGCTGAGAATTCCCTTTGAGACTTATGGGATGGAAGGCACAGCACGTTCACATCAACTCTACTATACATTCAGATACAGAAGCAACATGCCCAGTGCAGAGTTAGCTCCGAGGCCCATTCATAAGTCTATGTTAGTTTCTCTTTCTCTCAGTTTTATCAGCTGATTCTGGGCATTATTTCTCCCTCAATACCAGACAAGATGATAGATTTGATATGTATACCCAACACAGCCATAATAGTTTGAATCCTTTTTCCTTGTAGCATACTCAAAGATACAGATCTCAGCTTCCCCCACCCTTCATTTTTCTTCATAAGGAAGCTGAGGGCACGTGGAGGGGTATAAAGAAGTACAAAAGAAAAACATGGCTCTGTGTAAGCGAGACTAATTTACTTTCAGTTTTGAGTGGCCAAACCAAATGGACTTCAAATGGTTGCCATCTGCCCAACACTCTCTATCAGATGGCAAGAACCTCGTGGCTGATGCTACCTACTTCAGTATTGGACATGCCTTTTGATTGAGCAGCCTCAGCCATATGGCATTCCAGTTGGAGCTAGTGGGCTTTGCCTAACTCAAGCCTAACTTTCAAGAGCAACTTTTTTTAAGGATGACACCTTAATCTGCAGCATCTACATCTCTATTACCAGGATAACACCTCTTAAAATCTATATCAGTGTTAGCGCAAGGGACATGAGAGCCTCTCAGCACTGCATGGCTATCCATAAAAATTTGTATAAGTATTTGATTTAGTTTTTCATTCTCTGAACAGTCATTTTCATCAACACTTTAACTCATTTTGGGTCAGTACCACTTCAAATACTTGCTAAGGCCTCAATTTTAAAAAAAAAAATTTCTCCAGAGTTGGTGTGAAGGAAATCTTCCATAGAAGTATAAGGATCTTCCCACACTTTCCTTTTAACAACCAAAAACCAATGGGGTAGTGGTTGGAGGATTTTCATTTTCCTTTCTAGATGGGCCAAAGAGACAAAGAAAGTATGAAATCATGTAACGATCCTGCCATCACGATTCCCTCCTAAGCAAACATTATATTCTCTTTTGTCTTTCCAGAAAACCAACCATTTTCTGTCCATAGAGGCTGTAAATTTCTTTTTGGTTCTTCATAACTGTCATTATGGATTCAGGGGCTCGAATCCTCTGGTCTGTTCAGGATGCATCTTCATAATAGTTGTTACAATGGGATGCAGTGAGGTTGACAAGCAGACTGACAAGATAGTCTTCTCAGTAGAGGACAAGGTTGAAGCAACCAAAGCACCATTTAGGCACCTGCCTTTAAACTTGCTTCTCCATCCTCAGCCTGCAGCGAGCATCCACATTTCTCCTTATTAACCAACAGGGGAAAGTCATGTCCAGTTAACCACATAGTTTCATCATTACTCATGGTATTTCTTGAGATTCTATACATTAGCCATGCTTCTGATCACTAAAACTATCAAAAACCTTTGGGGGCTCAAGATTTTGCCATACACACAAGTTAGATAGTCATAGGGGAGTGACTGGCAAAGAGGAGGCTTCTGACACAGAGACAAGGATCATCTTATTACAGCAATAGAGAGAAGTGTTGTACCTCATTCCTATACCGCAGTCCCCAAGGGTGATATAAAGAAAGCACATCCCCTCAGCAGCATGATAGGAAAGAAATTCCATGTTTAGGAAACCAAATTCTATTATGAAGGATGTAAACATATCTGCCCATTGTCTCTAAATGAGACCTTCTCATACTGGATTGTAAACAAAAGATATACTGTTCTTTGACCCAGAGACAGTCTCTGTCTTCTACAGATGTTCACTATATTAGCACTGAAATGATAGCCTGAAGCATGGGCAATCAGGGCCTTTGCTCAGAAGATGGGAGATGTTATGGACCCATATTGTTTGTCTCCTAAATTACGTAAAGAATTAGTGAAGTGGGCTGGGGATTTGGTGCAGTGGTTCCGGAGCCTGTCTTGCAAGCACAAGGACCTGGGTTCGATCCCCAGTTAACCACATACAATACTGGATGTGAAGACTCACGCCCAGCAGCAACCAGTACCACATACCACAGTGCCGGGGGTGGTGGCTCATGCCTGTAATCCCAGCACTCAGGAGGCAGAGGCAGGAGGATTGCGGTGATGTGAGTTTGAGGCTGAGCTCAGGGCCAGCCTAAACTAAAAGCAAGACCCTGTCTCAAAAACAAAACAAAACAAAAAAATTAATGAAGTGATTTCTAAACAGTAAATTATATGTCTCTCCACACTTTTGAGCTTAGATAGAAGATGCACTTCTTTGTAGTAAAGATGTTTTTTTGTTTAAAAAAAAGGGTGAGGTATGATTAGGCAACATTATCAGAATAGAAACAAGCACTATCACTGGTAGAGAAATAGGCCTCGATGATATGTGAGTTTCCCTCCTCCTTTTGTTGGAGCTATGTAGGCTGAATACTGAGAACAGTATCAGGTTAAATTCATTTACATTTATACTCTCCAGTCACTCAGCACTTAACTGCTGTAACTTCTTTCCTTGGGGAACCTTACTACTTTAATCAAATCCAGAAACAAGACAGCAAGCAGAAAGGCCTTCCCCCACAAATGAGGTGGCAGGCCAGGAGGCTACCCCCATAAATGCAAAATAGTGGCCAGGAGGCCATCCAATCAGAGACAAGATGGCAAGCCCATGAGTCACACCATCAGGAACAGGATGGTAGGCTCAGAGGCAATGCCACCAGGGATAGGATGGCTGGCCTGGAGGCCATGCCATGGGGCACATGATGACAGGCCTGAGGTCCATACCACCAAGGACAAAATGGTGGGCCAGGAGGCCTCACCCCAGAAACAAAATGGTGGGCAAATTCCAAACATAATAAGAAAACAGTCAATCCAATTCCAAACCAAGTAAGCAAACGAATAATCTGGTTCTAAATTAAACAAGCTTCCCTTATTCACTCAGCATGAGCTGTTGAAGGGAGACACTTGTGAAAGGTGGATTAGGCCTTTCCTTCTACCCAGTTTGAAGTAGGCATGTACTAAATATTCTCAGAAACCAGGAAAACATACAGAAACAAAAACAGATATCCATTCTTACCTCCTCCTGCTTTCAGATCAGGCCAAACCAGAGGCAGAATGACATAGACAGATGAAGACAGACACCGACTAATGCAAGACCAAATTTTGCAAGCACAAGCATCCTCATACCCTTCTTAGGTTCAGAAAGCCTCTGAAGGTGAGAAGATGTCGTCCTCAGTCCTTCTGAGAGGTTCAGAGAAGACTTTGGGGATGCACCATCTCTTTAAAGGAGGGGAGAAGAACCCTGCTCTCTTGCACAAGGGCTTTGGCCAGTGATCAAGGGATCAGCGATGTCAATCATCCAGGACAAACAAGTGCCCATATGAAGCAGCAGAAAATCAGTCAGTCCAGTCCAGGAGAATGGAAGATGCACTCAAGAGTTTTGGAGGCAAAGTGTTTATTGCTAGTCAGGACTAACCTGGAATTCCTTCCAAAGCAGTTAGCCCGCCAGAAACAAAATGGAGTCTCTTTAAAAAAAAAAAAAAAGTATGAAAATGTGATTACAAATATGAGGCACTTAGGTTAAATACACTGTATTTAGGCACGAGGAGCATAGCATTGCATAACTGGGGAAGAGACTACATAAGAAGTGGAGAATACAACATCAGGGTCTTATCTCATTAATTTTCTCCCATCCAAGTACTAACCTGGCCCAACCCTGCTGAGATCAGACCAGATCAAACACATTCAGGGTGGTATGGCCATAGACAATATTAATTTTCTATTCCAAGCAATGCAGGTTAATAGGTAGAAGGTTGCATCAATCTGTGTATTTATATAGCCTCATTTTCATACAGCTGTTCTGGACACAAAGACATTATAGTGTTATCTAAAGAACCTGAGCTACAAAGGAAAGAAAGAGGGAAATCTGGAGGGGGTGTGGTTTGTTCTGCTTGCCAGTTAATAGAAGAAGCTATTTCTCAACTCAAATTGAATTGCACATATATAAGGTGAAGATTCTGTCCCTATCGACCTATGTACACGCCCATTAACCAGGAGCATGATGAACATAGTCACTACCTTCGGACATTTCTCAGTTTGTTTTTTGTTTGTTAATTCCTACTGTTATCAGGTGACTTTTACCACTGCAGTTGAAGTTCTTTGAATTACCAATTTTTCCTCTGAGGTGACATTTGTGTTTTAGTAGACAAAGCATGATAAGTGATTCTTGGTGGGTATCTGTGCTTTAGGGCACAGTTAGGACCAAATGCTTGCATTAAAACAAATTAAGCAAGTTTCCTACCATTATTGTCAATGTCATGTGGATAACACATTTAGAATAATTATTAAGTTTTACTTTGGTCCACAGAGATTTCCTTTTGATAATTTACCCATCAAATATAATTTTTTCTTGCAATATTTAGGTAACTGCTGAAATGTAAGGCCTTGACTTTCTTTCAAATTTTTGCCTATTTTTTTTTTCCTTTGGAGTTGGCTTCTGAAAAAGAGAAGCAGTTCCATTATACTCTCCTGGAGGCAGATGAAGCTAATTTAAATGTTCTTTTCATCTTTTAAAGAAAGATTTTTTTTCTGTTCCAGCATTTTCCAAAGCAAAGCTTTTATTTTCACAGTCTTTGGAATATGAAAATAAATAATAGCAAACATTGTCATATGTTATAGAACATAGTATGAAACCATAGCTAAACAAATAAAACTATAAAATCCTATCCTTCTATTTGGTTTGTCACACTTATAAGTCAACTATCACTTTACTTAAATAACAAGAACTAGTATAAATTTCATCATTTACCATCAAGTGTAGCAAGACTTACAATATAGATACCTA
>PVIR01033675.1:0-17743 GCA_004026965.1 Petromus typicus
GCAATCCTCCTGCCTCTGCCTCCCGAGTGCTGGGATTACAGGCGTGAGCTACCACGCCCGGCACTGTGGTATGTGGTACTGGTTGCTGCTGGGTGTGGGTCTCCACACCCAGTATTGTTATGTGGTTACCGGGGAATCGAACCCGGGCCCTTGCGCTTGCAAGACAGGCGCCGGAACCACTGAGCTAACTCCCCGGCCCTTTTTGTGTTTTAATACAAAAGATCTATCAGTGTCATAACTGGCTTGAAAGAAGTCTTATCCCCGAAAGGTGATGCACGCCTGTAATCTCAGCATTCTAGGAGGTAAAGGCAGGAAGGATTGAAAGTTTGAGCTCAGCCTGGGCAACTTGGGGAATTAGCATGACCTGGTTTCAAACTAAAATGAAAAAAGAAAAGAAAAAGAGAGAATGAAAAAAAGAAAGAAAGAAAAAGAGAAAGAGAGAAAGGAAGGAAGGAAGGAACGAACAAAGGGGCTGGGGCAGGGATTTAGCTTGGTAGTACTACGCTTACCCTACAAGCACAATATCCAGTACTGGAAAAAAAAAAAAAAAGGCTGGGAATGTAATTCCCGTGTGACTTAAGGCCTTGGCTTCAATTCCTACTACTGAAAAAAAAATCTGTTTCTTTTCTATGCTACCTGGAAGGTTATGATAAAGGGGATTTTTCTGAGTGGGGAGGGACAGAATCTTGCTATGTAGTTGAGGCTGGCCCTAAATTCACTATGTAGACAAAGCTGGACTCGAATTTATGGAGATCTTCCTGCTTCAGCCTCCTGATTGCTGGGATTATAGTCATGTACCACCATGTTTAGCTTAAACTGTAATTTAAAAGAAAATATTTCCATTCAAGATTTGAAAGAATTCTACCTATGAGAATTTCAGGAACACATTTCTTCGATTTTCTTTATTTTACCCATTGCAATTTTTGACCTACTTAGATTTTTTTTCTCATTTTTTCCACTGTAATTACTGACCTAGTTAGATTTTTATTTCTCAAATTATAATTACTGGCCTACTTAAGATTTTTTTCCTGTCTCCTCTGGACTTAATTTCAGTTATTATTTACTTATACATAGGTTGTTGGAATTTTGTTTTGCAGAGATGAATAAGAAATACTTAAAATTGTTTTACTTTTCTCTATCAGTTATTATTCCCCAGTCTGATAGCTAATTTTGTCTACAGATGATTCCTTCAACTGTTTAATCTTTTTTTTTTTCTTCAAAGAACTCTTAGGTTTAATAGTTCTACTTTGTTTTTATCACTTTCTGCCTGTATCCTTACCACTTTATTATTTCTTAACTATTTTTTTATTTTTGAGACAGTGTTTTGCTATGTAGTCCAGGTTGGCCTTGAAATTGCAGTGTTCCTCCTTCTTCCTGCCTCAGCCCTCTCCAGTGCTGGAATTACAGATGTGCTCCACCATGCTCAGCTCCTTAACTATTTCATAGCTCTTTTCATGTTTCTTAAATTGGATGCTTAACTGATTCATTTCTATTTGTAACTGTACAGTAAGTGCCTCTGGCAGTGAATTTTTCTTTTAGCAAAACTTATTTGTAAATTATTCCAGCAAGATGATTTCATTATCATTTTTTAGATATACTGCAATGACATGTTTAAATTCAATTCACCTGAGGGGTTAGTAAGATTAAAATTTCTACATTTTAGGTTTCTGCTTAGGTCTCTGCTGTTACTCTTGCTAATTTATTGATGCCTTCTCTGTGAAGTAATCCAAGCTCAGTTTCTGTTAGATTCACAGGCACCTGAAATTGTTTTTTGTTCACAATACAGTTTGACTGACTTACTAATCACAGCTTTCCTGGCCTGACTTTTCATGCCTGTCTTCCATATTTTGAGAGACAAGTGCTTTTGTTGAGTCTGTCGGTGTTTGAATCTTTTCCATTTTTGTGTTGTTGATTTTTTTTTAAACTTGATACACTATTCAGAATAATTAAATTTTAATAATAGCCTCGATTCATTATTAAGTGAAAGTCCTATGCCTAACTTAATGTACACTTTTTGTTAGAGTTTGCTCATTTTACTATCTTTTTGAGTATTTTTAGATGGATTTCTTTTATATCTCATAAATTTGGAATGTTTTCAATCCCAACTAAGGGCATTTTTCTTTTCTTTTTACCTTTTTCAGTGCTGAGGATCCAACACAGGGCCTCACAAATGCTAGGCAAACCCTCTACCATGGAGCTATCCACCTCCAGCCCAGCATTTTCTTTTCATAGGAGAGCATATCTCATTTATATATTTAACCAAATAAATGCATTTTTGCTTTTTAAGGTTTGTTATCTTGTTTTATTTTTGCTTTATGATCTGTTTCTGTTGTCTGTTTCATGTTTTTCCTCTGATAACCTGGAAGGTCTATACATGTTTTTAGAACTTGTTAGGTTCACATATAACGATATACTCAAGTCTCTATTTCTGACCTAACAACTTCAGATACATTTTTTTCTCCATCAAATGGAAGAAATTAGTATTTAGATTTCTTGGTTTTATGTTTTTCCATCTCCAGTGTTTTGGTTCGTCTTATACTCAAATGTGTTCAAAATTTTAATTTGGGCTGGAGATGTAGTTCAGTGGTTCTAGCACCTGCTTTGCACCTGCCTTGCAAATAGAAGGTCCTGAGTTTGATCCCCAATACCGAAAAAAAAAAAAAAAAAAAAAAAGGTCCCATCAAGAATTCTAATTCCACACTTGCTTAGCTTAAGTCAGCGATAGTGAACCTTTTAGAGCTTTATTAAAAATAGCCCGCTGTGGCATATGTGCCATAGGTTCACCACCACTAGGCTAAGTTATTTCATTTAAAGAGACAGGGTTGTGATGAATTTGTCTTCTATCAGTTTAGCTCAGATAGATCTGTGTTCCCTAACATTTCTTCCCTACATAGCCTTGTATTGTCAAGTAATTCTGTTTCTCTAAATGAACTCTGACAATGCAGAGTTCACTACTCATCCCTGGATACCATTTTTTTCTCCATTCCTAAATTAGTTTGTATTACCTCTTGGTTGATTATTTATACTCTCCTTTGATTTGAGCAAATTTCCTTATATTTCAGCTGTGCTGACATTCTCCACAGTATGTAGTTTCAGGTTTGGTCATTGTTTCCCCTTCAATAAAAATGAAGCTTTTGGGTCGGGGATTTAGCTCAGTGGTTCCAGCAACTGCCTGGCAGCACAAGGTCCCGAGTTCAATGCCCGGCCCCCCAAACCACATACCACAATGCTCGGCATGGTGAGTCTCACCTATAAGCACAGCACTCAATAACCACATATTACAGTGCCAGCACTCAGGAAGCAGAGGCAGGAGGATTGCTGTGAGTTCGAGGCTGGCCTGGGCTACATAGTGAGCTTGGGGCCAGTCTGCACTATAAAGTGAGACTCTGTCTCTAAACAAATTTAAAAAGTAAATAAAGTTCTTTTGTTATTTTTAAAATGTATGGGTTTTTAAGTTTGTTTTAAAAAGGAAATTGGTATGTATGTAAACTGCGTTTCTATATATGCAACTTTTGAAGGAGTCTACTAACTTAAATATTTTTTTATGCAAGTACTTTCCATAAAAACACTAACCACAGAAAACCAAAACCACAGATGAACATTTAAAAAAAATCTGTTACCTGCACAAAATATCCTTAGCTGCTGGACTGGTGATATAAGTTGTAAATGGGTGGTGAACAGATCAACAAATGCTCCAGGATATATAATGAAGAGAAAAATCCCAAAGCCATTAAATCGAACTTGTTCCCTAAGAAATCACACAAAAGAAAGGAATTTACTAATGCTATTGCGTTTGTCAAATTAATAATGTAGGTAATCTTAAAATTCATTGTAATTTAAATTCTTGCTTAAGAAATAGTCTCCTGGAATAATTGATATATGGTTTTATAATAGTGTTGTACAGATTTGTTTATTTGTTAAATTAAATTTTATAAAATAAGGCTAAGCCCATTCTGAAATATTTATAACTTCAAAATTTAAGAAGCCAATATGCTAAGTAAATAACTGAAATTAGTCACACATATAAAGTAATTATTAATAATTCTATGTGAAACTAAATGATAAATATTTTTATGGTCTCCCCTGCACTATGTTCAGAGAAGGACATAGGACAACATATAAATTCAAGTAAATTATCTAAATTTTCTTTGTCTTAGCTATTAACGAATAATGGTAGAGATTTAGGTAAGCATATTCCTGTTGAATTAACATTAAGGAAAATATATTTAAAAATGTATAATGCCCAGACTATCCTTAAGACAACTAGTTTATCATTTCATTTTCTAAAATGTATACATTTAATAGTCTCATTGGCCAAACAGCTATCCTAAAAAAAAAGCATCACCTTTGTTTATTGTGCTATCAATAGTAAATCTACAACTATCTATATAATCTATTTTTTGTTGGCAATGGAGATTTTATTAGAAATCACCTATATTTCATAAATATATGACAAATTATTAAACTACTACTATATGTGAAAGTACTACTATATGTGAAACCCTAAAAGCTAAAAATATACAAGCAAAGTGAACAGGATCTGAAAATACAGATAAGGTAGCCTCCCCCATGGATCACTACTGTGCACTGCTACGCAACTGTGTACGCCCAGCCAACATGAAGTTGTACTGCCAGTCAACAGACTCTTGTTCATAAGAACTGAAAAATAAAAGAAGCAATTAAACTCTCACTTCTGAAATAGTGGTTCTCCTTTTCTGCAGAGGGATTAAACGCATTCCTGTGAGCATGCCTCTGATTACTGTAGGACTTATAATGAGGTGGCAGGAAGAGTTGACTATGTCCTGCTGAAGCGAGGGCAACCAGGAAGACTGGTGACACGGTCCCTTTCCATCGTGATTTGATAAGTTGCATAGGCTTTTAAGTGCTCAAGTATAATCAGAATGATAGATTTGGGTAATCAAAACTACTAACAGGACATGACACTCAAAGCAAGTCCTAAGTCTCATCCTCTTCTAGTTGTTGCTAGATAGGCTATGCTAATTGTTAAACCCAGTGCTTTGGTTTTCTTGCTCTAGCCAGTGGAGGACATGAACAGGGGCAAGAAATTGTTTCAGCTGATAGGCTGGAGAAACAGTGGTGAGGTGCAGAGGAGAAGAGGTTGAGTAGGGTGGTTACTATTCCAATGCAGCGATACATAGAAAGATTAGCTTTAAAGGTTAGACGGAAAATGTTGAAGCACCATGAAGGTATAAACAGACTGGCAAGAGGCAGAGGATAGAAATACCCAGATTAGAGATATAACATGGTCAATTGAGCATATTCACCAACACATTAATCTTCGATATTAAAGAGATGTTTCAGAGTAACACATGATAGGCACTGGGTAATATCCCAGAAAGAAAAACAGGCATCAGATACAGCAAATTTTAATACTAAGCCCTCTTAAAAGCATCTTTGTACAAAGTAGAAAAGAAAAAGGTAAACATCATTACCTAATAGCTGCTATCCCATGTCCAATTTCATGTACAACACCACTAATGAGGACTGCAGCGAAGAAATACGTCAGCTGATTGACAGGTAAATTTATACCAGGAACCTGTTCACAGACACAATATGGCAGCAATTATCAATGAGGATGCAGGGGGTCCCCAACTCGGCACCAAAAGACATGATACTCATTTTGAACTAAGGCTGAAACTGCCAAACTGAATGTTTTGTAAACTGAGAACAATATGACTCTATATGAGCTATTTCTACCATAATAAAAAAGCAAAGACATCAGTGTTTTTCTTAACTAGGCAGTTTCTCTGGAACAGTCACACATCCAACATAAAAAGAACAGGAAACACTAAAAAGTGTTAATTTTAGATTCCTGGAGTCTTCACTAGGGGAAAGAATGAAGAGGCTCAGTAAGTGACAGCGAAGGCAGAGAACCAATGAAGGAAGTGGCAGCTGACCCACCCTCAAGAGAAGAGTGCTCGATTTGAGAATTCTTTTTCTAGTGCTTCCTCTGAATTGTTACTGCAAAGTTCCAAGCACTTCCGTTGAATCATACAGGGCAACCACTTCCCAAATGAGTCAGTTTTGTTTGAATATTCTCAAGTTTGAGGACAGCTGGTAGTAAACACTAGTATATAATACAGCCCGTGGTCAGCAAGGGAGGACCAGACCCTTCATTCCTTTTCCAGTAGTTTGCACATTATACTCTGTTCATGTAACCAACAACCTCATTTTTTTTTCTTCCAATGTCCTTTATGATTTAAAGTTTTAATTCTAACTCAATTGGAATTTATTTTGTGCTGCACAGAAGAGGAATTTCACTTTTTAAGCCTCCATCTGAAGAGGAGATTCACAGAATGCTGCTTGGATCATTTTCTAAATTCCACTGATTCCAAGGGTCTATTCTCTGGTTATGAAACTATTTTCATAACCATCAATCTTAATGTAGGCACAATGTTTCAAAGTCTGAAATTCTCATTATTCTGACCTTTCTGATAACTTTTTTCATAATACCAATGTCTCTTTTTCTACGTACATGCTGCATTTCCAAGTTTTCGGCTGGCTGGCTGGCTCAGTATGCTTTTCTCTGAGTCTTCTCTAAATTCATGTCCCTAGGATTAATTCTCATATATACGGATTACCTCACAAAATATCCTGGTTACCTTACTTTATTTCAAATAAATAAGTAACCTTTATCCAATCAGATATTTGTTCCTTTTATCTGTTTTTTTCTGGATGTAACAATGAGTGAAATGAGGAAAGAATCCAAGTGTGACTATACCAACAGATGGCAGGTCTGATTTGCTGGCAACAGTACAAGATCACCCATCTGCCTCTGCCATGATCACACAGGGTATTATATGTACCAGAATAGTGAATACAGCTACTCTCAATTATGCGGAGTGCCAGGATTTGGGGAATTAATAAAGAACAAGGCTGCAAAGAATTACAGAGTAAACAAAAAGTATATTCTTTAAGACACAAGGGCTTATATCAAAGTCAGGACGTATAATATTCTCAAATTATACCAATTCATACAAGGAATATAAATATCGTGTATTGCAAACATGTCCAAGAAAGAAAAGAAGGGGCTCAAAGGATGAGTGGAGTGGGGAGGGAGGGAAGGGAAAGAGGATGAGAAAAGGAATTATAAAATGTGCTATGTGCATGTACCAAACTCCCCACAAGGAATGTAAACGTTATGTACTGCATACCTGTACTATTAAGCTAAAAAATAACACATAAATATGCACAGTGGACTAGAGGGCTGCTGACGTAACAGCAAAGCACCAGGTTAGCAGTTAATATTTTTTGTGAGCACTACGAACTGAAAAGCAAAGGGAAGAAATAATTTCCAATTATAATTCTAAGTTATCATTCTAAGTTTGACAGGTCAATGTTCCTATTTCTTCCACACAGGTTTCCTTCCCTCCTATCTTCTTTCTTGATGAGCAGTAACCACTCCTGTCACCTAAGCAACATCCCCTTCTCCCTCTAGCCTTATTTTATTAGTCACTATGTCTCAGAACTCGATTCCGTAAGATCACTTGATCTATCCCATGCCATGCACTCTCCTCACTACTGATTTAGCTTAAATCCTTATCCCTTCTAACACAAGTCACTCCACCTGCCCTACTAAGTGGTACTTCCATGTTCATGTAGCTATCTTTGGTCTATTTCGTACAAAACTGAAACTTTTTAGAATGGTCCTGCATAACCTAGGCTCCCGTGCTGTCCTGTTCTCTGGCCAATACTCTTATCCGTCCTTCCATTCTATACTTCATGGACACAGGTCAAAATTAGTTATACTTCCATGAAAATTATTTGTCTTTCTGAAGAAAAGTAGAACATAATGATGTATAGGTTCTAAGGTCAGTGGTGACAGAAGCACTGTTTATCAGCTGTGACCACAGACAAGTGGTTTGATCTCTCTGTGCTTTGATTTTCTCATCTGGAAGTCAGGAAGAATTACCCAGGTTAAAATAATAACCTTGAGACCATCATGTTTAGGGAAATAAATTAGATAGATACACAAGTTTAAATATCACACAGATTCTCTTCCATGAGAAACCCAGAGTACAAAGAAAAAGCAAAATAAAAGACAGATAATAGGAAGTAGGGAGATAGATCTTTCTCAAAGGGGAAGAGGACCAAGAAATGGAGGGAGCAGGGATAGGGATGAATAAAGGAAGTGGGATGTGTTACACGCACTTACTCCACACAACGAGCGTTCACATTAAAGACTGCAAACACACACAGGAAAAAGGATCAAGAGATGGGTGGGGAGGGAAGGAAGGGGAGGATGAAAAACGGAATTAAGATGTGTATGTGTATGTACCAACTTCCCAAAAGGAATGGAAACATTATGTACTAAACTCATGTACTCATAAACTTTAAAAAAAGTAAAATGTGCAGGCACAGAAATCACACACAGCACTGCAAGTTAATGAGGTCTTATTAGTACCATGACTGTATACTCTGTAGGTCCATGTTACATATATCATTCCCTTCATTACACGGATGTTCAATTTTCATCTTTCCTCTCTAGATTATGTGGACTCTCCTCATCCTTCTGTTGAAGCTTTACTTTCTTCCTTGCACCTGGCAAATTTTGTACCTCTCTGTGCTCATAGCACCTTCTATGACGCCCATTTGTAGCACAATCATAGCAGCTTTACTTAGAGACTGAAAGCTCCACGAATACAAGATTGCATTCTGCTGCCCACATAAGCAGGATTTAGCACATAGCCAGTAAGCAGGCTATACCTGGGGAGATTTGCCTAAGAAATAACTCGTATGTTCTGGAGCCTGGTTCACTTGGTGAACCTTTTTAACTTCTAACAAAGACTCATGACCATTCTTTACTGTTCTCTACAAATGACTTCCAAATCTCCCTATAACAATCCAGCCCAGCAGAGGCCATAAAGAGACACTTAGAAAAAAATCTGTTACTAACTCCTAAATAGTCTATTCTGTTAATAAGAATGTGATTAAAAATATAACATCCATTGAGTCGGGGATTTAGCTCAGTGGTTCCGGTGCCTGTCTTGCAAGTGCAAGGACCCGGGTTTGATCCCCCGGTTAACCACATATAATACTGGCCGTGGAGACTCACCCCAGCAGCAATCACCACCACATACCACAATGCCGGGCATGGTGGCTCACGCCTGTAATCCCAGCACTCGGGAGGCAGAGGCAGGAGGATTGCTGTGATGTGAGTTTGAAGCTGAGCTCAGGGCCAGCCTGAACTATAAAGCAAGACTATGTCTCAAAAAACCTTAAAAAAAACCCCCCAAAAACCCCAAAAAACAAATATATATATATCTCTCTCTATATATATATCTCTCTCTATATATATATATCTATATATATATATATATCTCTATCTATATATATATCTCTATCTATCTAGATAGATAGATAGATAGATAGAGATATATATATATAGAACATCTGTAACTTATAGAATGGGAATATAAATGTAAATAAAAATGAGCCAATGTGAAGGCTCCTTTCCAAACTCTGGAGACAAGAAATGACAGAGTTTAGGTCCACATGTGTGCTTTGACATAAGTATTGTAAATAGCCTGCAGTTAAAGGAGCATGAATCAGAATATTACTTTTTACATCAAGAAATCACAGTGACTATTCAGAAAGGTTTTATACCCCTATCCTCGGTGCTGGGGACAGAACTCAGGACCTATGTGTGCAATGCAAAGCAAGCATCTACCACTAGGCTATACCTTTAGCTCTAGTCCTACATCTTTTATTAAAAGGGTATTAGCTGGGTATGGTGGGACACACCTATAATCCTAGCATTCAGAAAGCTGAGGCAGGAAGATTGCTGTGAGTTTGAGGCCAGCCTGGGATAGATGATAAATTCAAGTGCAACCTGAACTACACAGAGAGACTGTCTCAAAAAACAAAAAACAACAATAAAGGGTATTGTTGGCTTGCTTAGATTTGGAAAGCCATGAAAATGACAGGCTACTTTGTGTAGGATTAAAATGCAATTTATTTACACACCATGGAGATCTTAAATCTGCATGCTTATACTTTCAAGGCAATAATCACTCAACTTCCTAAGTAGATATTATGAATTAGGCTGAATAGCATATAATTGCTAATAGTCCTGACAATAGTCCATTTGTTCTCTGGTACAACTACCAATACTACACCAAATATTTATTGCAAGGATTCTGGCTAACTACTTAATTTCTTGTTGAAGCAGGTAATTTGAAGACTTGTGGGACCTTCATTTTTATATTTATATTATGGATAGTAGTTATATTAGCCAGAAAAAAAATCTTGCATCCATATGTCAACAAAGTTACTTAAAGCACAAAGAAAGGACTTACCACAACTTGTAGCACCTGTTCATTATGAAGAGAGGAAGAAGATGAAGAGGAGGAGGAGGAAGAAGAGGAGGAGAAAGAATAGGAAGAAGAATCAGCCATCATCTGTGCCAAAGTCTGGATCAGTGTTTTTCCAAGAAGAAAAAAAGAGCTAAACATGGCAATGACACCAAACACCATTCCAAAATTGAACCTGTCAAGAGGGAAAAAAATCAAAATCAATGGACTGACCAATTCAGTGAGCAGCCACACTTTCTATAGTTTTAAAATAAGGGCTAAAAATTTTAATAACTTTTTCCTATCTGGATTTCAAGTACTTGAAATTTGGCACTAGGTTCTTTAAGCAATTTTAATAAATTACCTGAAGAAGCTGAATATCATTTCTAATTTAAAAAGTGTGTTTTGGGGCCCAGGATGTAGCTTAGTGGCACTGCGCCTGCCTGGCATGCTCAAGGTCCTGAGTTTGATCCCGAGTATGGTGTGGGATTTTTTTTTTCAGTTGTAAAAAGTGTGATTTGGGCCGAGGGGTATAGTTCGCTGATAGCAGAGCATAGGTTAGGCCCTGGATTTGATTCCTAGCTCTGTCCAAAAGGTAAAGAAGTGTTTTCTCTTATGTATTTGTTTACATAGCAGTGTTTTGATCTTGCTCTAACATATTTAACTAACAGTGTCATAGTTAATCTTGACATTGTAAATATCCATCTTTCATTATCTACCTATTCTACTGTCTGCACTATATTTTAGTTTTACTGTGACAAATTAATTTAAATATTAATATGGCAAAATAGTAGATCCTTTCTTTTACTTTAATAATTAGAAAATATATAGTTGAGAATAATGTTACATTTTCTACTGTTTTGATAAATTACTTTACAAGGAAATTTTTTCATTTAAATTGTCAAATTTATAGTCGAATTGTATGTATATACTTACTGATTGACTGATTGAGGTAGGGGCTCATTATGTAGTTCAGGCTGACCTTGAAGTCACTATGTAGCCTAGACTGGCTTTGAATATGTGGCAATCCTCCTGCCTCAGCCTCCCAAGTGTTATGTTACAGGCACACACAAGATGCCTAGCTCATTATTATTTATTTAATATCAAGAAAATTATGACTTTTAGTTATTGTGTTTTCTTCTTTTCGTGATTGATCATAGTAGGGATTTACTAATCTTATTAATGTTTTCAAAGAATCAACTTTTGGTTTTGCTAATTCACTGTATACTTTCTATTTTACTGACTTCTGTTTTTTACTTTGTACTTCATATGTTTTGATTTGTTGTTGTATTTTCTGCTAATTCTTTGTAGTCTAATTGAGTTTTTTTGGGTTTTTTTTGAACAGTGTCTCACTTTTGTAATTCAGGCTGACCCTGAGCTTATCCTAGAACTCAGAGCAGTCCTCCTGCCTCTTCTTTCCAAGAGCTGGGATTACAAGCGTGAGCCACCATGCCCAGCACCGTGGTATGTGGTCCTGATTGCTGGTGTGCATATGAGTCTCCACGCCTGGCATTGTTGTATGTGGTTATCAGTGGATCAAACCCAGGTCCTTGCACTTGCAAGGCAGGCACCAAAACCACTGAGCTAACTCCCTGGCCCAATAGTCTAATTGTTTATACCTAGCTCTAATCTGCTTGGAGCTATAGTTTTAACAAAATAGAATTTAGACCATGCTACCCACCAACCACACATTCTTCTCCAACTACAGAAATTTGTCAGGATCTTCTGTGTTCCAGAGATCATCAAAAACCTCAAATCATAAAGCATCATAAATGCCTTATCTTTTAATGTTATCAGAAGCACAATTATACAATGCTATGTTTCTAAAGAAAAGTTTTTCTCTGAATATTTTAAACCCCAGTAGACCAAAAATAATGTGGAAATGACTACTCTAACAAGTTATCTCTATGACCTACTAGTGAACTTAAACCACAAAAAAGATGCAGAGTACCACTGGTAAAGCATCCTCGCTTTCCGCCGTCCCCAGGTATAAAAGGCACGATTAAACACCGCAGTCTGCCATCTTATGTGAAAAGGGGAGATGCTCAATCCGTTGTTTTCCAGCCAGTCTTCATAAGAATGTTTAAAATAGACGGATGACTAAAACAGAAAGAAAAGTTTCACATCACTCAGTTTTGAAGAACACTTTAAGACGCACAAGGAAATAAAAAAAGAAGTATCTTCTACAAAAAATCAAGATGCTAATTGCTCAAATGTTTATAATTTTAAAGCTTTATATTTATTCTTCAAAATATTAAAAGTCTCGAACTAGCTGGGACACTTAGGTTAGGGTGTGGCAAACAGGCCAAATTCAGCTTCCAGCCTGATTTTATGTAAACTGTGAACAAAGAATAATTTTTACATTTTTATGAGATTATAAAAAAAGACAACAGCCAGACGTGGTGGTACATGCCTGTAATGCCAACACTCTCGAGGTTCAGGTAAGGAGGACTGCTCCAAGCTGAAGGGCAGCCTTGGCTAAATAGTGAGGTCAAGGCCGCCCTGAACTGTACATAGTGAGACCCTGACTCAAAAAAAAAGGACAACAATAAACAAGATATGCAATAGGAATCTCGTGTGATTCACAAAGCCTAAAATACTTACCATCTAGTCTCTTACAAAAGAATTTTGTTGACTTCTGCTTACAACAGTGTTGTCCAACACAAATATACTGTGAGACACAAAGGCAAGGCATATGTGCAATTTTAAATTATCTAGTAGCCAAATTTGAAAAAAGCAAAATTAAAGGTTAATTTTCACATATTTTGACTCCAAACCCCCAAAATATCATAATTTTTTTAAGGTTTTTTTTTTTTTTTTTTTTTTTTTTGAGACAGGGTCTCAGTTTGTAGTTCAGGGTGGCCCTGAGCTCAGCCTCAAACTCACATCACAGCAACCCTCCTGCCTCTGCCTCCCGAGTGCTGGGATTACAGGTGTGAGCCACCATGCCCGGCACTGTGGTATGTGCTAATGATTGCTGCTGGGGTGAGTCTCCATGCCCAGTACTGTATGTAGTTACCATGGGATCGAACCCAGGCCCTTGCACTTGCAAGACAAGCGCCGGAACCACTGAGCTATTTCCCTGGCCCCCAAAATATCATCTTAACACATAATCAACATAAAAAGTCATTTAGATATCTGTTTTTGGTGTCCTTTGAAATGTGGAGTCAGCTTTACACTTAGAGCACACCTTTATTCACACTGACTCCATTTCAAACACTCAATTACCACGTATAGTTAGTAATGGCTGTGTTGGTCTCTTTTTTTTTTTTTTTTTTTTTTTTTCAGAAAAAGGGATTGAACTCAGGACCTCATACTTGCCAGGTAGGTGGCAGTTAATGTTCTAATTCTAAAAGACTTCCATTCAATTCAAAAGAGACAAGTTAGTTGGAATCACTGCTTTCTTCAGAGGTAGCCCTAAGTTATACCAACTTTGATCAAGGAAAAGGAGAAAACTTACCTAACGCCATTTTGGTCTTAGTAAAATCTAAGTTCCCCAGACTTGTGGGAGTAGCTGCTTATACACAGCCAGAGAATTTGATCTTTAAGGAAGTATGAAGTCCTTGATTAATGTAGGATTGTAGATAACATAAGTCTATGTTAAATATCTGACAACTATATAAGTGCTGTAAATATGGTCATTAATAAGTGTCCATCTATGTGAGAAATTTGTCCTAGAAGGCTATACTAGGTCTATCAGTTATTAAAAAAAAATGGACAGGGTCTGAAATGGGTATCTCTTCGCTTTGTACATGTAATTCTCTTTGCTCAGTCTTCAATTAGCTTTGTAAATCTGTTTTTCCAATACTTGAAAAAAGGGGGACACACTCCTCCAGCAGTTGTGTACTGCAGAAATCCTAGGAAATCCAAGAGTGGAACCATAGACCAAACTAGAAGCGAAGAAGCAAACGGGACAGGTCCATAAAAGCCGAGACTGTGGGGGATGTAGCTCAGTGGCACTGTACCTGCCTGGCAAGCACAAGGTTCTGAATTTGATTCCTGGTACTAGAAGGAAAAAATAAAAGCCAAGGTCTCTCCATTCCCCAAGAAGATACCCTAAATGAATGTTAGGTTTTTTGCTTAGGGATTAGAGGCCTCATAGGGAGCTAGGGGCTGTCACTGAAATTAAAGTGATATTACTTCACACACTTGACCAGAGACTGTTCAAGTTTCACAGGTTATTTTTTCACATATGCAACATTATGAAGTCATGCAGCTTCTCCCTCACCCCTACAAACAACAAAATCACACTGGGGATGTAGCTCAATGGTAGAGGACGTTAGTATGTCAGAAGCACTGGGTTCCCTCCCCAGCACTGTAAAAACAACCCCCACATACTCTAACAACACAAACAAAATTATTGTGGCCTGTAATACTTATGACATATAAGCACTATGGCAAGTCTTTTCTATCAGTGCATCTCACAGGTCCATGTGCAAAGGCATCACTGAGCAATCTTGCTAAGATGCAGATTGATTCTGTAGGTCAACAGCAAGGCCTCAGATTCCTTCTAACAAGCTCCCAGATCATCCAAGTGCTAATGGTCCTTGAACCTCAAGTAGCACACTTTCACATTAGTGGATGCCACTAATGCATTCCTGTCTATAATTTCAGGAAATCTTTCCTAGAATTATCTCTATTTAAAGAAGAGAAAGCAAGGTACAGGTAGTAATTTGCCCAAGGTCATAATGGCTAGGAAGTGGCAGAAGTTCCAGTGATGGCAAACCTTTTTGAGCTTTCAAACATATAAACAGCCCACTGTGGCATGAAGGCCATAGGTTCACCACCACTGGAGCCCTATGGACCATAATATATAAACTTTTGCACTTAGCAAATTTAAATATGACAAAGAAATACAAGTACCACATCATTTTGTTTTATCTCAGATGCACAATACTACAGCATTCATTCTACTTAAAACAGTACTCCTGAAAATGACTGTGATGTGTATATATAATGTACCAATAAAGACTTGAAAAAAAAGTACTCAACATGAAAGTTTTACTATCCGTAATCGTTATTTTTATTAAACTTTTGAGAATTTATGCGGTCTTATTCCACACAAATAGTTACATCCACTCCCCAGGACTGTATTCAGCTCCAAAAAGTTGCTTGGAGCACGTGACAAGGCAACTGTTACTTATTTTGTTACCATTTTCAAATAACTGAAAAATGAACAGGCCACGCAGGTTGTGTGTGACTAGTGAAGGGGTCAGGGTGAAAATCAGAATTTGAATAGTAGAAAACCAATTATCTAAATCCTTGTTGCTTGACTGTGCTACTCTAAGACTGATCTGTGGACAAGCAGCATCGGTTTCGTTTGGGGCTTGGTTAGAAAGACAAGTCCAGGCCTGGCCCCAGACCTGAATCAGAATCTATATTTTAACTTGGAATCCCTGGTGGCCGAATGCACTTTTGAATTTGAGACCAATGGTTTTAATCACTATGTGATTTTGATTCCTTCCCAGACCAAAGTATCTAGAGGATTGTAGCACTGAACACGGAGGAAAACGGTGCATTTCCGAAGCGGACATTTTCCTCCCCTCCGCCCCACAGGTGCTGCCGCCAGGTGTAGCAAGGCCTGGTCCTACCTAGCCTACCCCAGAGCGGCGCTGACCGGAGCCAACGGCTGCGGGGTCCGACAGCCCGCAGTGCGGCAACCGCGGCCGGCAGGGCGGCCACACCCCTCCCTCCGCCAGCCATGCTTATTTACTTCGCCCGGCCGCTAACTACGCGGAAGACGCACGTGGGCGCCGACCGGGAGGCTTCCAGCCCGGAAAGCGTTCGCCAAAAGAGAAGACCTTTGGCGATAGATGGCTTTGCGTTCCGGCCCTGGACACCAATGGCCGGAGTCTTAGGCCCGAGGCCCTCACCTTTAGCACCAAATCGGTCAGGTAGACGGCAGTCCAGCCACCCACCACTAAGACTACCAGCGACATCGGAATCATGGCGGCGGCGGAAGGGAGGCGAGCGCCGGAGTCCTCCTTGCTTCGAGCCGCAAACCGCCAGCCGTCGTCCGGTGCCTTATAGCCCCAGCATGGGCGAAGGAACTAAGTTGTCTCCGGTTCTTTTGCTGCGGTGGCGAAGTTTCCCTCCGGACCCTTCCGTTGAGCACACAAGGGCAGACTCAGAAGTACCGGAAGATGATGTAAGGGCTCATTTTCTTGTGACACTCGGGGCGTTTCCGTCCTCCGCGGGTCTCCGTCTTCCGCGCCTCTCGGCTTTGGCTGGTACCCTCCTAACCATTTCTTAGGCTGTGGCCCTCCCTGCTGTCTCTTCTGCATTCTCAGTGATTTTTAATTTGGAGTTTGCAGCTATTTTGAATCTAGCAGTTGAGGGTCATTTGAAGTAATCGCCTTTGCTTTCCCCACCCCGCGACAAATATCCATAATTACGTCAACCTTTTTTTTTTTTAATCATATGGCGAAATAACAGATAAAATGTCAGTTTCGATTTATGTGTAATCCGTGTACCCTAATCAAAACAGAACAGGGCTGGGGATTTAGCTCAGTGGTTCCGGCGCCTGCCTTGCAAGTGCAAGGACCCTGGTTCGATCTCCCGGTAACCACATACAACAATGCTGGGCGTGGAGACTCTCGCCCAACAGCAGTCAGAACCACATACCACAGTGCGGGGCGTGGTAGCTCACGCCTGTAATCGCAGCACTCGGGAGGCAGAGGCAGGAGGGTTGCTGTGATGTGAGTTGGAGGCTGAGCTCAGGGCCAGCCTGAACCACAAAGCGAGACCCTGTCTCGAGAAAAAAAAAAAAAAAAAAATCAAATCACTATGAGCTGGGGATTTAGCCCAGTGGTTCCAGCGCCAGTTGTTCCAGCACCTGCCTTCCAATTGCAAGGACCCGGGTTCGTTCCCCATTAACCACATACAACAGTGCTGGATGTGAAGACTCACGCACACGAGCAATCTACCGCATACCATAGGTGCTCGCGGTGGTGTTTCGTTCTTGTAGTCCCAGCGCTTGCGAGGCAGAGGCAGAGCCAGGAGGATTGCTGTGAGTTCAAGGCTGTGCTCAGGACCAGCCTGAACTACAAAAAACCCAGAACATTTCCTTTTTAGGGATTTCCTTCCCATTTCCCTTTCCAATCGAACTCCCATCAAAATTCTGATTTTTATTTTATTTTATTTTTTGACATAAAAAAGTAGTTCAGGGGCCGGGGAGTTAGCTCAGTGGTTCTGGCGCCTGTCTCGCAAGCGCAAGGACCCGGGTTCGATTCCCCGGTAACCACATAACAATACTGGGTGTGGTGATCCACACCCAGCAGCAACCAGTACCACATACCACAGTGCCGGGCGTAGTGGCTCACGCCTGTAATCCCAGCACTCGGGAGGCAGAGGCAGAGGCAGGAGGATTGTGATGTGAGTTTGAGGCTGAGCTCAGGGCCAGCCTGAACCACAAAGCGAGACTCTGTCTC
>PVIR01033676.1:0-17745 GCA_004026965.1 Petromus typicus
TTAGGGTGCCGGACGCCCAGGCTCAGGAGAGCAAGGAGGGGCCTTGTGGGGAAGTCTCATGAGCCAGTCTCAAAATGGGGCCAGCAGAGTTTTGGAATCTGGATCCTAGGGACTCCAGGCATCTGGGCCCAGCCAAAACCCAGCTACCAACCAGGTGCTATGTTCTCAGCCTGCAGCAGCCCTATGTACCCACCTGCCCTGTCCTCAGCTAGCCACAGCCAGGGTAAGGCTGCTCAGTGCCTGGGGATTGGTGGGCTGAGTGGCAGGGAGTCCAGGTGAAGAGAATGGCTGGAGCAGGTGCCTGACGGGCGAGG
Organism: Petromus typicus; assembly: GCA_004026965.1. Taxonomy (NCBI): domain Eukaryota; kingdom Metazoa; phylum Chordata; class Mammalia; order Rodentia; family Petromuridae; genus Petromus; species Petromus typicus. Next base: position 315 of record PVIR01033676.1, read on the forward strand.
ACTCTGCTGAAGCCTGAAAGGGGCTGACCCCAGGCCTTTCTGCTTCAGGGTGGGGTACAGCAGCCCTTTCCAGTCCCCAGTGTGCCCCTGGTCTTATTGGCACTCACTGCCTCAGCCCCTGCAGCCTTCCTGCCCCTCCTGGCAGTGGGCTCTGCCCTACTGGCTTGTCCAGAGCCCATTCTCGGAAGCCCTGATGTGCCAGGGGCCCCTTTTGTCCTGGAGAGTGGAAGGGCAGCTCCACTGAGAAGGGTGTGGGGTCCCCTGCAGACAAATGCCTGTCAGCTGAGAAGATCAAAGAGTACAGGGGTCCTTGAGATGTTTGAGAAGGAGGGCAGTAAGAGGTGAAGATGGGGGATCTGGAGCGGCTGATGAACCTGCTGGGCACAACCCCACCCAGGGCGAGCTGGCCTCCATAGCTAGGAGGGGGTAGACATACAGTAAGCAGGTGGACCGGGCCTGTGTGATGCAGTGGGTGGGGATGAGCACCCCTTGAGCTCCAGGGCCCAAACTCCCTGTGGACAAAGGCTGTGAGAGGGGCCCCCCATGGGTATTTATCATGAAAAGACTGAAACAAGCAGGGTGAGCTCAAGGACACTTTCAGGTCTTGGACAAATAGAGCTAGAGCCACACTGATGGAAGTGCACTCAAGTAGGTCAGACGGGGTAGGGGTATCGCGGGCAGGTCAGGCAGATGCAGAGGCTCAGGATGAGTGCCCCACTGGGACGTTCTCAAGATCATAGGGAAGCCCTCAACAGGTAGAGGCTGAACAGATGATGGAGGCAGCCAGTAGGGACAGGGATGGGACCACTGACTACAAGGATAGGCAGGGAAAGCCTGGGAGCACACATGCTGGGCTGGCACAGGCTGCTGACCTGCCCCTTTACCCACAGAGTTCATGGCTATCATGACCTGAGAGTCCTTCAAGTTGGTCCAGTAGGAGCAGCTGCTACAGCTATGGGATGCCTGGCAGGGAGGCTGCTGCTGCCCTGCCCCCACCCTGCATGAAATAAATGCTCTGGCTTGACTCCTCCGTGCTTCACTGCCCCCAGCTTTGGAGGTGGCGGGGGTCGGGTGTCCAGCCCTCAGCACGCACACCAGCCCAGAGATCACTGGGACCGTGTGCTTGCTTTCCTGCCTGCACTTCCTGGGGCCCTTGAGCCATCCCACAGGTGAGACCACTTAGACATAAACTTTATTCTGTCCTCAAGGAGTTGTGGGCATCATAGCTGGCCCTGAGCTCATGTAGCTCACACCCTCAGTACCTCCAGGCTGAGGCCTGTGAGCCAGGCCAGTGGATGGGGTGGCAGCCAGCATGGAGACGGCCAGCATCGGACTGATGGCTGGCCTGCTTTACATAGCAACGAGGCCAGGGCTGCAGCAATGTGCTGAATGGCAGCCTTCCCAGAGGAAGGATAGGGACGGGCTGGGGTCCTTGGCTCGCCTGTAGAGCTTTCTTGCTTTCTTTAAGTGGCACCAGGGCTACTGGGCATTGGGATCTGGGTCCTGGGGCCTTGGAGTGGTCCTGAGGCCTGAAGGCCCTGGGAGAGGACCAGGTTTCTGAGAAGGAGCCAGCTCCTCATTTCTGGGCTTTGCCATCTTGATGGCCTCATCGTAGGAGGGTGGCAGCTCTGGTGCAGACAGGCTGTAGGCTGGTGGAGCCATGAAGTCAGCGTCCAGCTCCCCGAAGGGCAGCGGCAGGCGTATGCCCAGTGGATACTGCAGGGAGCTGTAGGCTGCAAAAGAACAGGGGTCTGTGTAGGTGGTTGGCACCCCCCCACGGCCCCACTCCTTCCCCAGCCAGCCATTAGGCTGTCGGGCACTCACAGGTCACAGTGCTGTGCACAGGGCTATCACTGTCCATGGGGATGGCTGTCAGGTCGCGGTGCTGCCACGTGGGGGACAGGCGTGTCTGAGTGCGCACCTGCTTTCGGAAACAGCAGAACCGGACGCAGCTGGCAGTGACTCCGCACAGCAGCAGAAGCAGGACCGCGAGCAGGATGAGCCTAGTGGAGAGGGGCAAGCCCCACGGTTGCACTGACCCCGTCCTGGCACTAGCACGGCTCCGCCCAGACATCCTAGATATGACAACAGGCAGGTGGAGAGGAGACCAGGGCACTCTCTCCACGCCAGACGCCTTCTGGCCAGAGCCTGGCCTGTGGAGCCACAAGCCCTGGCTGAGGTTGCCTTGGGCTTACTCCCAGGACACGCTGTCCCCAGCTGACTGCACAAGTGGACTGTGCCTTCTGCTGTGATCAGCCTTGCTCCTGGCTGCCAGGGCCCCAGAGCTCCGGCCAGAGGCTGGGACTAGGGGCAGCAGGCGGGCAGGGTCCCCGCTGAACCGTCGGGCCAGCGTGTACGTGGCCTCCACTTACCCCACGTGCCACAGGCTGCTCCAGCGGGCCTGGGGCGGGCACCTGCGGGGATGGGGCAGCTGCAGCGGACGGCAAGGCTGGCGGCCCCACCCCCACCCAGCTCGACTTACTGGTCCAAGGGGTCGCAGCCGCCACTCTCTACAGAGCCTGGCGCCACCTGTGGGAACAGGGATGAGTCCAGGCGTGGCAGAGCCGCGTGCACACCGGCTTGGCCTCCTAGAACCCCGCACAGGCCCCGACCCACCTTCGGCAGCTGTGGGAGTAGTAGGAGCAGCAGCAGGAGCCCCGCCAGCAGCCCAGGGGCCATGCTCTGCAGAACAGCAGCACCCAGCTGGCGGAGAAAGCGGCTTTATGTGGTCCCGCCCAAACCACGCCCACCGCGCTGGGTCCTCGCGGCAGCAGGCGGAAGCCCCGGCCCACTATCCTTGTCCCGCCCACAGAAGGTGGTGTCCACACAAGGCCCCGCCCCAGCTCTTACAGGAGGCCCCGCCCCATTAAATATGCTCCACACATGGGAATAAGAGTACCTGGAGCCCTGCCCTAGTAATCAGGCCCCGGCAGCCGGAGGCCCCGCTCTCGAAAATCCACCCTCTTCCCTGCTGGTCAGATCCTGGATGTCCAGCACTTGGCTGGGCCAGGCCTGTTCCAACTCCAACACAGGTCTCCAGGAAAGGTGGTCTCGAAGCACGAAGGGGTCCATTCTCATACCCACCAGATCCCCGCAAATGGGGTGGGGCCAACTCCCCTCTCCATTCGAGGTCACTGAGGCGCTTTATTCAGCGGCTTTCCAAAACCACTGGCCTTGAAGGCTTCATCCAACTAGGAGCCAGGACATCTCCTTCAGCCCGGCTGCCTGTTGCTCATCCCGCTGGGCGAGGACCCTCCCCTGGGCTGCTCTGACCTTTGCTTGCCTTGCCACTCCTGCCTGAAATTAGCAGCATCCACCCCACCCACCTTGTGTCTGTGCCCAACACATGCACAGGTGGCACCTGCTCTGTCTCCCTAGAGGGAAATGAAGGATGCCAGGGCTGTGCCCACAGCTGTCCTGCACAGGGCCAACTCTTGGCCTCCAGGGCCCCTGCCTGCTGCCCAGCCCAGGCAGGAGCTTGGCCCTGGCCTTTCTTCCTCCATCTTGTCTTGGCTGTGCTTGGACCTGGAGGGCCAGTACCCAAGTGTGGAGGAGTCCTGGGTTGAGCTGGAACCAAGCAGGGTCGCCATGAGCTTAGGTCTCATTAGGTCTGGCTTGGCCTGGCCAGGGGACCTGCTGTCTCTTCTCCCAGCAGGGGTCTAGAGCTGTGGCTGGTCAGCTCAGGGGAAATAGTGAGTGCTGGGGTCTGCCACCTCCAGGGGTCCTGGACAGAAATCTTGCAGATGTGCTGCAGGGGCAGTGCCACTGTTGGTAAGAGGCAAAGCTCAGCTGCCAGGATCCTTGAGGGCCTCAGCAGTGCTGGGAAAGTACACAGACACTCTGCCCCTCTGCCCCCAGGCTGGGAAGGGACCATGCTCTCCTTGGTGCAGGGTAGGTGGGCAGTGCTTAGTAGAGGGCCAGGCGGGCACTTGTGGAAATGGGGAACAAGCCAGAGCCTGGGGACAGAGTGGGGTGCAGGAGCTGCTCACAGCTGGGTTTGCCTGGTCCTTTGGAGGCAGACACTCATATTCAGCACATCCACCCACCCTGCCTTGTCCTGAGCTGCTCCACTGCAAGGCCAAGGACACCACGTTGGGGTCGGCAGGTGGAGAGACCAGGGTGTCTCATACTCACAAACTCATACTCACAAACGGGCCTGACCTGGCCCTGACTGAGCTCTGAGGAGGGAAGTGGGTGAACTGGCCCCAGGCCCTGCTCATCCTTCCTTGGGGTCATCAAAAGGAACTGGGGGTCCTGGGCTTGGAGCCCTATCCCCTTCCTCCTTGCATCTCTCCAGGTATGGGCCAGTCTCAACTCCAGCCCCGAATGCTGTGCTCCAGGTTTGGGAGATCTCAGGGGGCCTCTCCAGGGGTGTCTATTATGACTCCACCTTCCCTAAGGTCCATGCCCCACAGCTTGTTGCTTTATGGACCGATGTATGTAGGGATGTATGTGTGCATGCACATGTATGTGCAGGGGGGATGCTTCCCAGGGCTCTGTCACACCTCCCATTCTGTGCTTGTCACTCACACTGCCAGCTGTTCAGAGCATTTATTACAGTCCTGTGGGGCGGTGCCCCTGTGGCCCCTGAAGTTCGCTGGGCCCTGGTGGGTCTGGGGGCTTTTTTCTATCCTGGGTAGGAGCAGGTTGCAAGGTGGAGTGGGTTCAGGGAGGGGATACTCTTGGGCCCTGGCCTGGCTTGGGGAGCTTCCGCTGTGGGAGGAATATTTGAGGTGTTTCGAGAAGCTCCTGTGGTCTAGAGGTCCGTCAACACGTTGGCTACAAAGATGACTCTGTAGTTTTCCTTCACATCTCCCCTGAGCTGCAGCAGGGTGGACACCATGAGTGGCTGGTCTGGCTGGAGTGGAAGAGGACCCTTAGCCAGTGGACACTGCAGGGGTGCACTGCATTTCCCAGTCACCCCCACAGGTCCCCCACAGCCATCTCCCCCACCACTGGCCCAGCACCCACGTCGAAGTCAGCCGGTGGCACCCAGGAGACGTTGATGGTCTTGGTCTGGCCTCGGTCCACAGAGCCCCTGGAGGGCTCAATGGAGAAGCCCTTGTGCTGCAGCCACGTGACACCATCCAGGCTGAACTCCACCGTCTGTGGGCAATGCCACTGCTGGGGGCTGGGGGCCGGCATTCCTGGCAGGCGCAGGGACTCAGGGACCAGCCCCCCCAACTCTGTCTAGGGGTTATCCTCCCCTCACTGGCTTCAGGAAACCCCAGGCACATTAGCAAGGGGCATGGCTAGGGCTGCCCAGGCAGAGTGGGGGACAGAGGCTGTCAGGGTGGCACCTTCTTCACAGATGGCTGTGTGGTCCGGATGCAGCCCACGTTCAGCTCCCTGGTGGCTGGTGGGGCTGGCTGGTCTGTGTTGAGCTGGATGTAGTTCAGGGTCAGCAGCACAGGCTTTAGCTCCTCAGCTTCTGTGGAGGGAGGGCTCTTGGCACTGGCTGGGTAGAGCCCTGTACCTGCTTGGTCCTGCCTGGCCTTGCCTGGCTTTGGGGCTGTTGGCCCTGGTATCTCTTCCATCCTGTGTGGGCTTGGGGCACCCACTTGCCAGAGGGATACTGGTAGACCCTCGACTACTCCCGAGGTTGTATGCCTGCCCTGTCCTTCCTGACACCAAACTCACCCTCTCTGTGCTCAGGGTCGCAGGCAGGGATCACAGTCAGAGACTCCACAGGTACATCCAGAGGGTCCCCACCCTCCACAAACATCATGTGCTCTCGGGCTGCCCCCTTCAGCCGGATCTGGTGAGAGACTTTCTGGGGATGACAGGTGGGCAGCCTGTCACCGGCTTTGCTGGGGACTGAGGCTGGCTTAGGGTGGGGCCCTGTGGGCCTTGGGACACCCTGGTCTCTCCACCTGCCGACCCCAACGTGGTGTCCTTGGCTTTGCAGTGGAGCAGCTCAGGACAAGGCAGGGTGGATGGATGTGCTGAGGCCCACCTTCTCAAAGAGCACCACTTGGAGCCGGTCGGAGAAGTACAGGCTCTCGTGGTCTGGGCTGAAGGTTACAGTGAAGTCCTGAGCCCTCCCAGGGTCCATGACACCGGCAACCGGGACTACGCTGAACACACTCTGGCCGCTGTGGTTCTGTGTGCCTGTGGGCAGCGGAGGGGTGGCTGGGAGCTCCCAACAAGGCCAGGCAGACTCTGCACAGCAGCCCCCGGGGGGCTCACCCACAAGGTCTGTCCTCTGGGGCCCAGAGGTGAGGAACTGTGGCAGATCCTGTTGGGCAGAGGCCCTGGAGCTTGAGAGGCTGTCCAGCCGCACGGAGAACGTGATGGGCAGTGAGGAGTCATTCTGCAGCTGCCAGGCACAGGGTGTCAGAGGCTGCCACCTGAGCTTCCCTGTGCCCTGGGTGGTCCCCTCCACGCAGTCATGCTGGCAGGGGGCCAGGTGGCCCCACCTTTCCACAGTGGGGGCCAGCATTGGACAGGCGGGACCTGTCCATTTTACCCTAGCCCTAACCCCAGGTCATCCTAGTGGCCCTAACTCACCCATCCTCACCCATCCTTGACCCATCCCCAGAGGCTCCTCCCATAGTCCCTGTCTCAGGCTCTGTTCCTCGGACCCTCCGGGCAGGGGTCTTTCTGCGGGCTGTGTGAGCCAGGCCAGTGCATCCCTCAGAGTGAGGATGGTAGGCACCAGCTCTTGAGGGAGCCCTGGGGCAAGTGGCCCCTCCGGCGGTTCTGCAGACCTCACTCCAGGTGCTTGAGTTGAGCTCCCACTAGGTGGGGCTCAAGGGACTGGCAGGGCCCTGTAGCACAGGGAAATGGGCAAGGACAGGTGGGTGCCAGATGGAGAGAAGGCATCGTTTGCCCTCTTAAGAAGCATAGCAGAGGTGCCAAACACTGGGGCTGGGTGGGAGCAGCCTGGGCCTCCACTGCCTCTCCCCCCGGGTACCCTACAGGCAGGGCAACCCCCACCCTCAAGAAAACCTTAAAGCCTGTGGAGACGGTCTCTCTGGCGAGCACGTAACCCATGTCAAGGACGTCACCGTCAAGGGAGCAGGTAATCACAGATGCCACGCCGGTGCCCACCAGGATGAGAGGGAGTGCGCCTCTTTTGGTGATGACTTCCAGCCTTTCCTGAGCCTGGAGCACAGCCTGTGTGTCGGGCTGGGGGCTTGGTCTACAGGCAGCTGGGGCCCTCTGACTTGGCTGCGAGAGGTGCTGGAGGAGCCAGGCTTGCCCAGCTCCCACCCAAGGAACATGGGGCTGGGGCTCACCAGTACATTCTCCTGGGGTGAGAAGGACAGTGCCAGGATCCGGGTCTTGCCGGCAAACAGCTTGCTAGGGGTGTGCACCAGGAAGAAGGGGCCCTTGGGGTTCAGCACGGAGAAGTCCACCTGAGGCGGTGTCAAGGAATAGGCACTGGGCTTTCCCAGGGCCCTTCACTGCCCTGAGCACCCCTGCAGTATGGAAAGGATATGTCCAGGTCCTCAGGGGAGGTATTCTTGAGAGAGACCCTCTTGATGCTGCGGTGTCCTGAAATGGCAGGGAGTCGGCCCAGCTTTGGATTCCAGCAGCCACTCGCCATGGGCTGTGTGGAGCTTGTGTGTGGGGGGGAGTGTCCAGGCAGAACTCACCAACAGCAATATGGCCGAAATTGACGACCGTTTTGCCTCTGTCGGATGTCACTATGACAGCTGGATCCACTGTTGGGCACCACAGCTCCAGGTACAGCGTGTTGTGGGGGCTGTGGGTAGGTGGGCAGGCTGAGGACAGAGAGGTGGGCCTATACCCACCTGGCCCCCAGCCTGCTCAGTGCCGCGGATGATGGCAAACTGTAGCTGGCCAACCCCAACCTGCCCTGAACACCCCACACCTGAAGCTTAGGGGTTCCAATCCCCTTCTGTCTGTGACGTCACCGCTGGCCACAACGCAGGGGACCACGAATTTGTCAAACCGCCCCTGGAATGTTCTGGCCAGGGTGGCCTGGGTGGCCTGGTACTCATCAGTTCTGGAATGAAATAGGCACGTGGTGCTGGAAGCCATACTGCCCGCCTCTGGCTGGGTCCTGGGCTCCTCAGAGGGCTGGCACTCCCCACCTGCTCCCTGGGGACCTGACTCTGTATGCAGGGACTGTGGTCAGGGGCCACCCTGGACCAGGTAGTGCTGGCCCAGCCCCACCACTCTGGGTGTGCTCCCAGGGGGTGCCTTCCCACTCCAGGTTCTGGTCAGCCACGGGTGTGAGGGTGTCTGTGGGACCGAGCACTGAGTCCAGGCCTGACAAGTGGCTGAAGCTTCTGAGTGCTCCTGAGCTGTTCCTGCTTTGGGAAGAAAGAAGCAAGGCCGCAGCCTCTCTTGTAACCCGTGGCAGGGTCTTCCAGAGTGACACTAGGCCCCCAGGAGGTGCTTTCAGATCTGGGAGCCCCAGACCTGGCATGGTCACCTGAAACGTCCAGCCCTGCGGGTCCACATAGCTGTGCTCTGTGGCCTGTAGGGAGAGGCTCCGAGAACCATGGTGGGCTCCCGTGGTGGTGACCTGGGATGCACGGGAGGGGCCCCCGTGCCCCCAGCATACCTGGCCTCCAGTTCCTGCTTCTGTAGGGCTGGGGCCTGGCCCAGCCAGTCCTGTACCTTCATGTCTTTCTTCTGGGCATCCATGTCCTTCTGGGGCTGGGAGATGGAGCAGGCGTCAAGGGCTGCCTGGGCTTGCCTGTGTCCCGAGGCGTCAGGAGCTCCCTGGGCTTGCCCTGGAGCTCCAAGGTGCTCACAGTTCTGCTGAGCCAGGAGAACACACTGACTCCTACAAAGGGCTGCCATGGGAGTTGTGGGGCTAAACTGAGGGAACCAGAGGCCAGGGTAGGGACGAGGGTGCTGACCGAGGACTATATATAGCCAGTAGGAAAGCAGATGCCCAGGAGGGACGGGAGTTTGTGTGAGAGGCCTTGGCCAGGTGCTTCGCTGAGCCTCACTGTCCTGCCTGTAGGTGGAAGCACTGTCTCCGGCTTGTGTGGTCACAGGTGATCTGGGCCTGGTCCAAGCTTGGAGTGGCCATTGTGCAGGGCCTGAAGCTGCCTCTGGCTTCTTCCCTACTCTTTCCCCAAGTCACGAGGCTGCACTTCGGGTTTGTCTTGGTCCTGTCTCTGTCAAAGCCCAGTTGTACCCAATCCTCACCTCCAAGAACCCTGTCCTCTCCAGGACCCTGTGCCTAACACCCTGCCCTCCAGGACCTCCTCTTCAGGAGGTCCCCTCAGATTCCCTCCTCTTCACTCACTGCCAGGCAGTGCTTTTGGAGGGCTGTGAGGGATGTACAACAAGATCCCTGGAGAGCAGCCTGGCATACAGGCTGAGCAAACCTGCCCCATGCTCTGGCCACTTGCACTTTCCATGGGCTGCACGCACCAGCTTGGCCTCAGTTTCCTTGTTCAGGGTCTGGAGAGCTTCCTGGTCAATGAGTTTGTTGGGCAGTGTGGGCTGGAAGGCCACTCGGATCAGACACCTCTGTTGGCACACATAGGGACTGTGAGCCCGAGGGGAACTCTGGATGTACCTGGGTCCCCTCAAGTTCATGTCTGGATTGTAGTCCTCTCTGATCACTGTGCTAGGAGGAGTCTGCAAAGAATCTCAGCCTCCCCAGGCAGTGTGGGGTCCTGACTGGAGGGCTGAGGACCTCATCCACTGCTGTGAGGTTGAGCCTAACCCTGACCCTAACCCTGGAGCAGCCCCACTCACCTTTCCGGGCAGCACAGTTCCCACCAAGGGGGAGATGGTGATGGGTGCATCTGGGGGTGGCAGGAACTCGAAAGATGTTGGTCCCACTGGACAGGGGTCCCCTGAACTGACAGTGTAGGGCAGTGAGCTTGTGGTCAGGCGAGGGTTGATTACATACAGTGAAGCTACTGAAGTGTCACCCAGCGTGGTGGCCGCAAACTTGACCTGGTAGTGGGACAGCTCCAAGGGAGGGTGGACACCCACAGCATGGCAGGACAGCTTGAAGCACCTGCAAATGACCAGATGGTATCATGTGGCCATGTAGACCTTGACTCTCCATTGGGCCTGCCGGTCCGGACTCTTGGCCATGACTGTCAGCATCGCTCACCACTGCTGATGAGTCTGAGAATACTCCACAGCCTTGGCCACACTGGTGGTGAGCACTAAAACATTAACTAGAAGATTAGTTGCAAAGGAGGGAATTTCTGGCTTACTGCGCTAAAAATTTATTGACATTTAAAAATTACAAGTGTAAATCACTTTTTAAATATAAGCAGGGAGTTAATTCCTGGTAAAGGAATCAAGCTATTATAAAAAGAACAGGGGCTGGGGATTTAACTCAGTGGTTCTGGCACCTGCCTTGCAAGCACAAGGTCCCTAGTTTGATCTCCGGTAACCACATGCATATAACAATGCAGGCATGGTGACTCATGCCCACCAGAAATCAGTACCACATACCACAATGCCAGGTATGGTGGCTCAGGCCTGTAATCCCAGCATTCAGGAGATAGAGGCAGGAGATTTGCTGTGAGTTTGAGGCTCTTCTGGGCTACATAGTGAGCCCAGCCTGAATTACAAAGCAAGACCCTGTCTCAAAAAAAAAGAGAGAGAGAGAGAACAGATATTTGACATTTTAACTGTTGTGAACTATGTAGCCCAGGCTGGCTTCAAACTTTGGGTGATTCTCATGCCTCAGATTCCCAGATTCTGAGATTACAGGTATATACCACCATGCTACTTTGTGTGGTATGGGGACTAAATCCAGGGCCTCATGCACACAAGGCATACATTCTACAGCTGAACTTCTTTGAAAGATCAAAACACTGATCACACCCAAGACAGGCTGTGAAGAGCTGACCCAACAGTTGGCTGGTTTGTAGAAGTGCGTCCAGCCAAAGCCTACATGCCGAGGTCAGAGGAACTTACATCCACCCCGTTCCTACAACTAGCTAGAAGGACAATGTTCTGATTAGACTTTATGTTTTGTCTATTCTAGTCCTAAGTCAAGACAGCTTTGTCTTGTTCTTTGGGAGCCTTGTTTGCATTAGTTTCCATAGAAACTGCAGGACTTCATGTCCTCACACATCGTCCCTTTGCTCCAGTTGATTACTAATAAACATCAGTGGCCGGGATGGACCATGGCTTTTGCTAATTAAGCAGCATTGGCTGTTCTGGCTCCCTGGTTTGTCTCTCTCAGTCTTGTCTGTTATGTTTTCTCAGCCTTGGGTTGTACACTGAGCAGAAGACTAGAGCCTACTGCAGAGGTTTCTGGTGGCGTTTCAGGGGTTTCTAGTAAGTTGCATCTTCCGCTCTAATTTCATGTACTTGCAATCCTCCTGCCTCAGTCTTAGGAACAGCTGGAATTACAAGGATGTACCTACCCTAGGCCTGGCATTCCAACATCGGTTCTAAGAGCCTGACTCTGGCTGCTCACATGGATCCCTCCTTTGTTTCTGTGGCTACACAGGCACGTCAGAGTGATGTCAGGTGGTACCGTCATGATGGCTGGAGGCCGTGGGCTCAGCTGGGGCCTTGAGACCTTCCTTGAAAGACTGTGATGTTGCTCAGTGCACCAAGCACACACTGGAACAGGGCAGGGACCACTCTGCACTCTGGGCTTTTGCTGATGGCCAGCACCTGCTTGGAGGCCTTCTTGATGGCCCATGATCCTGGCACAGCTGTGCAGTACTGCCAGGACACTGCTCCCTGCCAGGGAGCAGGTGTTTTCCTGCCTTGCGGGCTCTTACCAGGCACCTGTAAGTTTGGCATGGCTGCATTTTAAGTTTGGAAGGATTCGCTGGTGAAATCATTTCATTTGGTACAAGGCTGGGATTTCTCACTGTTGAGGGCTTGCACTCCTCCTCCTCCACACGTCCGCTCTCCAGTTTCTGCCTGCTCTTGTGTCAGTCTTGTCGATCATGGATGTGGGAGTCTTCTACCACTTGCAGGGTTAGGAGAGGGGTCACTTGCGGGGCCTCTTTTTCTTTTTGGTGGTTTAGGCTTGATCCTCTCCAATATTGATTGTGTGTTTTTCTTTATACCTTGACTGACCTTGCCAGGAGTAATACATTCTACTAATTTTTTTTCTTTACAGAAAAAAAGTTTTAATGAATATGTAATTCAAACTGGGCTTGAACTCACTTTATAGCCCAGGCTGGCCTCATATTTGCATCCATTTTCCTACTTCAGCCTCTGCTGGGATTACATGTGTGCGCTGACATGCTTGACTTCTCACTGCTTTTGATGGGTTACAGGTGCTCAAATTTGACACCTTCCAAGCGGGGCCTTTCGGTGTGCAGTGAGGGTCAGTCACAACAGGCAGAGTGTGGCTCCCCGTGGAGCTGGGGTGGCCATGCTGCCTTGTCCTGGCTGCCCGTTCTTCTGCCTCAGTTCTGCACATCCCATAGCCTGCAAAGCCAACTGGTGCCAGGCACATGGCTTAACTTATCATCCTGCATCTGTGCAGACTCCTAAGTGTGCACACATGCACACACATGTGTAGAGGAGCAGAGGGGGTGCATGAGAGGCTCCTGCCATGTGGAGTGACCAGCTGTGGTGGGGAGGGGAATAAAGGTGGTTCTGACTCCAGCGGGAAGGTTAAGACATGGTTAGATCCGAGGTCTGTTTCAGGTAGAGCTGATAGGCCATTGGTCCTCTCAGTTCTTGGAAGATCAGAAGTAGGAGTTCTTGGAAGATCAGGAGGAGGAGCAGGAGGAGGAGGGAGTTCAGCTGGAAGAACTGAGAAAGCCAAGCTAGACATGGCCCTTGGGCACAGAAGGAGACAGCTCCTGACTGAGGAGAAACAAGCACAAGAGTGTGAACAGGAGACCAGTGCAGCAGAGCTAGGATGCAGGAGCGAAGGAGGGACACACAGCATCCCCACAGCTAGATGCCCAAGAGACACAGATGGAAGGGCACATGTGGCAAGGACAGCTCCTGGGGTCTCCCTGTGGCCTGTGAGATTTTGCCACTTCAGCTCACAAGCCATTTTCAGAAAATGAAGCACATGTACCTGCCTTGTGAGTACAAAGTCATGAGTTCAATCCCTGGTACCGAGAAAAAGAGAGAGAGAGAGAGAGAGAGAGAGTGAAGTGCACATTCTTGGCCAGTGTCTGTGGACTCTCCACTCCTTGGCTCCTGGAGGTGAACAGAACCAAAACCAGTCTCTTTCCCAGGCCTCAGGGTAGAGCTGAACACAAGTCTGGGGTGGACGGCAGGGGTGCTCTCTGCCAAGGTGACTCTGCCTGCACAGGCAGTCTGTCTTTTGTTACAGGAGATCCCTCCCAGGCTGTCCTAGACCACACACAGAGCCATGGTAAGAGGGGCAGGCAGGCTGGGGCCTCCACTCCAATGGAGAGGGGCCCCGGAACCCCAGCCCCATCGCTCTCAGCTGCTCAGCTGCCCTGACCCAGCCTGGCCCCCCCTGGCACTGATCTCAGGTCCAGGGCAAGGACTGGGCTGTCACAGTATGTGCCCTGCAGCACTGTGTGTGTGCCGCACATAGAAACACACACACACACACCTGGAAACTCGCGAGCGCCTTGGGTACACACAGCAAGCTTACACATGCACACGTGAGGGCTCACACACTTGCACACTCGCACACACCCACACTCACAAAGCAGCCCCCACACATGTGCTTGCTCGTATGAATGCATACATGTTCACACCACTCACACATGCCATACTGTGTCCTCACCCACTCACTCACACAGGCTGGTACAGGGAGGAAGTTCCAGATGCCAGCCGTCTGCCTCAGGCTGCAGCTCACCGGTTTATTTTGGACTTGCAGACCAGCTCAAAGCTGTACTCTTTGGCCTTGGTGGGCTGGAAGAGCACGTCGAGCTGCAGTGTCTCCAGTGGCAGGATGGTCCCAAAGCCGTCGTTGGGCTGTATATCTACAAACTGTGAAGGGAGCAGAGAGGTGGGGGTGCAGTGTGGGTGCTTACGCAGAGTGCTCCTTGCGGGGTCTACGTGGAGCCACCCAGGAAGATAGGCCCTGAGCAGGAGGCCAGCGAGTGCCACACAGTGGGGGGCAGGGAGAAGAAAGATGGGGGCCCAGGAAGTGTGACAGGGGCAGGAGGGCAACCCTGGCAGGTACCTTAGGGAGCCCCATGAACCCAAACTCCTGGGGCAGCAGTGAGTGGTTGCAGAGGCTGATGCTGGCCCTGATGGCCTCGTGGATGGTGCAGTAGCCAAAGTCCAGCGTGGAAGGGCAGAGCTCTAGGTCCGAGGTGGTGACGATGGCGTGGACCGTGAAACCCACTGGCTTGGTCTGTGTGTGGAGAGCAGGGCACATTCCGAGTCCCAACCTGGGAGGTGCCAGCCAGCAGCAGTCTCTAGACCCAATCTCCTCCACCACTCCTAGTGTGTGATACAGAGGCCTTGCTCCTCCCCACCTTGTGGGCCCTGGATGCAGATGGCAAGGGTGGGAGGTGTCCCGTACTGACCTGGTCAGCCACCCAGATTGTCATGGGGGCCTCTAGCACACGGGTCTCCTTGTCAAAGTAATTCCCGGCATCTTGTGGGAGAGACTGTCTGTAGATCGGGGTACACTGAGTGTACTTTCCCTCTTTCTGTTTCGCAAAGTGATAGTAGCAGTGGCCAGCGAGGGGTGCTTCTCGATCCCGTGAGTGCCAGGCAGTGCCCCCCACCCTGCGATGTCGCCTGTCACATGCAGATCCAGGCCCACACGCAGTGGGCTCTGGCAGTGTCAGAGGTTTGAGATGCGCTGGCCCTGTAGGCAGCAATGGCTCCGGGGAGCAATGCTCATGTGTGGGACTGTAATGGGAACACAGTTCTGAATAGTGGTGCTGAAATAAGCAGATGTTGACCCAACAGCTGGTGTCACACTGATGTGGAGCCTGAAAGGAGGCCCATGTGCCTTTCCAAAGTCACTGAAAAGTTTGCTCTCTGATTCCAAAGACAGTGTCTTTATAGGAATATCAGAAAATGCAAGTAAAAGAGAAAATCCCCTGCACTGTACTGTGGAGCAGGCGAATGGCCAGGCCAGGATGGGCAGATCCTGTCTCCCATCACCCATGTGGTCCCGGCCCAGCGCTGGGCTCAGGGCAGGGCACAGCTCCAGTTCCAGAAAACTGGCAGCAGAATTAAATGTGGGGCTATGGCTTCCAATGCACTGGAAAACTGGTGAAAATAATCACAAGCCAATCCAGCAGAAGATGGAAGCCAGGGCCCACAAGAAGCCTGAGACCCGTGCTGTGTGCTTGCTCCTGGGCACTGCCCAGGGAAGAGCCCACAGGGGTGTGGGGACCAGGAGACACAGGGGACCCAGTGATGCAGCAGAACCAAACTTCAAGAGTGTTTAGGGCCTCAGGGCCATGAGCAGAGGGTCGAGGTGTCAGAAGGGTGGCACGGCAGACAGTAGGAAGCCAGCTGGCCCAGCGGGCCCCTCCAGGGTATTGCACCCTGTGGGTGAACCATCCCTGACACCATAGCCCTCATGCCCGCAGATAGCGATTAGTACCTGCCCACTCACCGGGGCAGGAACTTGAGCTGCACAGAACAGGACGCCTGGGCCTGGATGTAGCCTGTTTCAGGCAGCAGCTCCAGGTGGCCTCTTAGCTCCTTGCATACCTCAAACCTCAGGCGCAGGGCGACCTTTGACCTGTGGGCAAGGCACAGGGCACCAGTCAGGACCACAGGACTGCGTGTGCTTGATCCTTTCAGTTATGAAATATTTGTAGCTGGGCATAGTGGTGTATGCCTGTTATCCCACATTCAGGAGACTGAGGCAGGAGGAACCCAAGTTTGACAGCAGCCTGGGAAACTCAGCTGGTTGAAGGCAGGCTGAGACCACATAGTGAGACCCAGTCTCAAATGGCTGCACTGCATTGTAATGAAGGAGCCACCAGCAGGGCTGGTGCACACCTAGCCTGAGCCAAGCAGGTGTCTGTCCACTGGAGAAGCTGCAAGGAGGGCTATTTCCTGTGGATTGACTTGTCTGAAATGAAATCTTATTTTTAAATTCTTAAAAATAAAAATAACTATGCTACAATTGAAATACAGCCACGTCAGTTCCCAGAGGTCACTGCTTTCTGGGAACAATTCCTGCCAGGGGGTTGGTGGGTGCAGGTCTGGGGTTTCTGCTTCCTCTGCCTAAGCCCCTGTCCCTTACCCAGGCCTCTGCGGATAGGCTGCAGTCCCACCCAGGGCCAGCAGAGGGAACCATAGGGATCTGAGTGCTCACCTCAAAGTCTGTTGCTGCCCCAGGGCCTGCCCATCCCGTCCACCTCTTGGCTGTCCCATATGATTGCCTGTGGTTGGTAGCTGACTTACTGCTGTCAGCCCTGGCCATAGCCCCTACTAGCACCCATGGTGCCTTCCTTTGTCCCCTGCAAGGAAGTATCCTTAGGCAGCCTGAGGGGAAGCTGTTCCACGGTCCACCTAAGGCATGGCCAACAGTTCTAGAACTTGCTAGAACCTTCTGGAGCCTCTTCTGGGCCTTGTGAAGGACCCTGGTCTGTCTCATGGCTGTCTAGGGTCTATGGTTCAAGGCTGAGTCCACAGCAACCATACAGAGTGTGGCCAGCAGTTGTGGTGTGGATGTTGCATGTGGGAGCTCCTCTGAGGCTTAGAGCAGCTCAGGGGTGGCAGAAGAGGCCTGACCTTGTACTGGATGTGGTGCCTGTTTCCCTCCTCTGCAGCACTGACTCTGGCTTCCTGGAACAAAGTCATTTTGCTCTGCCATGCTCTTCTGCCCTGTTGCTCCTGCCTTGGTGCCAGCTGGCTATCGGTTGGATCTCCTGAAGCCTGGGCCTGAGTCCTCTCCACTTTTGTGTTTTGAGACGGGGTCTCACTTTTTGTAGTTCAGGCTGGCCCTGAGCTCAGCCTTGAACTCACAGCAGTTCTCCTGCCTCTGCCTCCCGAGTTCTGGGATTACAGGAGTGAGCCACCACACCTGGCACTATGGTATGTGGTGGGTGTGAGTCTCCATGCCCAGGACTGTTGCACGTTGTTACTGGACATCGAACCTGGGCCCTTGCACTTGCAAGGCAGGTACCGGAACCACTGAGCTAAATCCCCAGCCCAGTGCTCTCCACTGTTATGTCCTGGGTCATGTCCCAGTGGTAGGAACACCGATGGGTCCAGACCCACATCTGGGGGAAGTGGCACAGTGGAGCGACCCTGGGGGGAGCAGAGGGACTCCCTCCACTCCCTGCTGACCACAGCTCTCAGAGCCGGTGTTCACTGGAGCCATGGGGCTCTCTCCTTCACCACTGGAGCAAGTGTCGAGAGTGCAGCTGCAGGCCACAGGTCCTGGTGGGGGTGGGTGCTTGGGGTGTTCAGATGTGTTGTCCCTGCTGCACAGACAGCAAGGGCCCAGGCTGCCCATGCTGGGCACTGGTCCTGGGCACATATATGGAAGGGGTCTTTATGAAGTAGCACCTCTCATAAAGCCATGCTGCTCAAACTCACCAATCACACCAAACTACAAATGGTTGATAATGTATTTTTT
>PVIR01033677.1:0-17741 GCA_004026965.1 Petromus typicus
AGAAACTGAGCAACAGCGAGCAAGTGGCTGGGGGTGTACCTCACCGCTCTCTTAACTTCTCCAGGTACAACTTAACCTGAAGACAACATCCCACGGCTAGATTTTCTCTACTATGGAAACCCAGCACAGGGTCCCCAAAGGACACAGACAGATTTAAATGAAAGCCCCACGCACCAATCAGAAAGCCGTGAGTGGAAACCACGCCTGCCCATTTTTCTGATAAGAACGGGCAGAAGTCCGCTCGTTCTTCCAAAGCCTTAGCAAGCGCTGTCAACGACGTGGAGGACAATGGCGGAGGGGGCGGTGCCAAGAGAGAGGTCCGCACAGGACGCGCCAGACAGCGAACCCTGGAGGGAGCTGAGGACAGAGAGGCGGAGCAGCGCAGAAGACGCTTCTGCTGGCCAGGCTGCCGCACAGGAAGAAGAACTGGGCTTGGGGGCAGTGAGCTGAGCGGCCAGAGTCCTCAGCACAGCCAAGACTGCTCCAGGGACATCCGCTCTCCCGTCCTCACTACTCTGGCTTCGGCGACTCGGCAAGAACAATCCCGAGAGATTCACAGCCACAAACTAACACTAACCACCTGCTTCTATGCCATAAAATACAGGCTAAAAGGTGGAAATCTCTCCCATGGTGATACCCTGAGGAGCCCAATGGGCCATAAGTAATATTAAGATTACGGAGAATTTTTTTCTTTTAGAGCCCTCAAAGAGCTGTACAGCACAACATTTATTAATTTCCACATCGAACAGGTATGGGAGGTGTACTTTACCTTGCATTCTTTTTACTCTGAACAACAATAAATTCTGAAAGTCATCATAATGGCCCTTCCTTCCTGTTTGATAAAATACACAGATGAAATGAAGACAAGTCCTCTCAACAAGTAACAAAACCAGTGTTTCAACAGAAAACTCCCACCATGTGACAAGAGTTCAACATTTCCTATAGCTCTTGCTTCACAAGAATTTGAGGACAAAGTCATTCTAATCTATGCCAAGGACATGTTTTATATTTAAGAAGGGAAAGTGCAGAATTAGATTATTTTAAATTGGTTATAATCACTTTTTGAAATTCTGCATTTTGGAGCAGCACAGGATGTTGATTTCTGGTGTATACATCACTGAGTTTGACAAGTGCCATCAAGTAAAATTTTAAGCATACCTTTATATGTCCAGGTTAACCTCCATCCTCAAAGCCCAACTGCCATCATCCCAACGGTCAATGATGTTAAAAGAACTCTAGTTTCAAAGCTAGACTTCTGTTAAGATCAGAGCTGTAACAGCTTATAAGGCTGGTCATCCCCTAGGGTCTCAGGACGGTTTCCTGCGTCCAAAAGGAAGGTGGTTCCATCTGAGTCGGCACCTGCGAGCCACCGACCTACTCATCTGGGAGGCACACTACCCATGGGCAATGCCACTTCTCACCTATACCTTACTTCTAAAAGTGCAACCCAGCAAGGCATGACGGTGGCTGCCACATCCCTGCATTCTGGAAGGCCGAGGCAAGAGACTCCCTAGTTCAAGCTCTGATGAACAGCTGAGAAACTGAGCAAGATCCTGTCTCAAAATTTAAAAATGAAAATGAGCTATGGATGTAGTTCAGTGTGAAGGCCCTAGATTCAACTGTCAGTATCAGAAAGAAAAAGAGGGGTGAAAATAGGGTACCACTCTCACAAGAGTTGAGAAGTTTGGGACAGAGAAGTGATTCGGAGGAAATGGAAACAAATCTCAAGTATCAAAGAATAGTAGTAGCAACTGGGAGAACAAAAACTCCACTGCCTCAGTTAGGGTCTGCTTCCGTCCAGGCACAGCAGGCTTCCGGGTGTGCTGAACTGAGAGCCCTCAAAGAGGTGTCCCGACCAAGGGCTAACCATGAAGTCTCCACTGCAGGAAGTACTTAGAAATGGCACCTCCCACCCACTGGCCCCGCACGTACAACTAACCCTTCACAACTAAAACGCAAGGCAACTTTTAGAATTTTCCTTCATAGTAAGGCTCTGACTTAGAGTAAGAATTTCCAAGAAACATCAGTGCATAGAGTCTGAAGAACACTAACCCAGGGGACCCGGGACCACAAGCTTCCTGACAATAGTGGTCCAGCTTGTGCAAAGTGGGCTCCTCTGCACTCCGTGGTCCTGCTGAGTACTCCACTCTGAGAGCCACAAGCCTAAGACACTAGAAAACCACAAAAGCCTAGTAAGGCAAAAGCTCTCTAGATGATGACTTTACTCTGAAGAGATAACTAAACACTGAAGGGAAAGGAAAAGCAGACACAGGACATGAGAGTATGATCCAGATCTCTAAAAATCTCACTCTATAAAACAGAAGGGGGAGTCGGGAAAGCAGAAACTTTAAAAGGCCAATATGAGCAAGCAATCCATGTGGCATCAGCCTGGACAACGCCCCCCACATATGCCACAAACGTTAGAAGGAAATGATTTGGGGGCGCTCACAGTAACTTCAGCATTTCAAGGAAAAGCACTGCAGAAACGGCCAGTCACTGGGTTTGCTCTGCTAAGCTGATCTTTCCCACTTTCCATGGTGGTCAAAAGTCAGGGTGACTCTATCTTTAATGAGAAGACAGGGAGCTTTCAAGTAACGACCACCCAAACCACTGACATTTTTACTTTAGATGATGACAATTCTCAGAAAGGAAGGCAGTTTGGAAGAAAATAAAAATACCCATTTAACTTGATCTTCCGCTGAGGCACAAAAATGGAAGAAATCAGAACAGTGGGACAGTTTTCGTTTCTTGCCTAGATTTTTAATGTAGAAAAGGAAATTGAAATATGTATGTTGAAAAGCATAAATGGGAGTTAAAGAAATGAGGTATGATAAAAAGTGCCATGTTTCAGAAAGTAAAAGAATGAATACTATCCCCCCAAAAGCCTTAACATATTACCAGGGAACCACTTTCATTAAACAAATAAGAATTTTTTAAAAAATAAATGATTAAGTAGTGAGAGAAGGATTAAGAGATAAAACACAATGGAAATGCAGGGCTAAGTTTAAAGTGCAATGGTTGGCTGGAGGTCCGAATTCCTCTGGAGTGGGCCTGCGCCACATCTGATGTGAGTTCCACTGACTGCTGAACACTGAATCTGAGGGGAGGCCACAGCCCGGACCGAGGACCGGGGACCCCCACCACCCAAACAGGACGGCCAGGGAAACCATCAACGTCCTGCCAGAGCTCACCGCACTCTGTGCCAATGATCAAGGAAGCAGCACGGTTGTCTTTGCGTGCAAAACTTGAACACCACTAGTGTGAAGAAATCACAGAAAATGGGATGACTGATCAATTCTGCTTCTCACACAGTGCAGACTTCCCAGTCATGCTGTTATCACACCATCTCCCTCCAGAGCTAAAAGAAAACATGCATGAAGATACAAAGATGATTTCTAGGAGATAGACTGCATCTTTACCCCCAAAACACAGATCTCAACCGCGGTGACAGCTGGGGAGATGGGAAATTGTGGTGATGCTGCGCCAGACAGGTAAACAGAACGTAAACCCCTCCACTAGTAACACCTTCACTACTGAGGTTTACAGAAATGGTGAGGAGATGAAGTAAAAGGAACCTCTCACACTTTCTCTGGGAAGCCTATAACTTATGATAGTATGCTCTTCTGAAGTGAACTAGCTTATTTCTAACATCTAGTAGCTGTCGAAGCTTAAAGGCAAAGCTTAATAAACGACAGACTGTGACATCAATGATAATCACAACGAAAAGCTTTCTCTTTTGGTGTTACTTCCTCATCTGAAGATGTAGCAACTTCTAGCACTGAATTATCTAACGATAAGTATTGCTATAAAATACCCCTTCCCTCAGCGATAGGTCGCTTTCACTTCTCATCTCTGGTAAACAAGATTCCTACACGCCCACCCTGTACCTCCCAAGTGCACTTCAGTCCTTCATGCCAGGCTCCCGCCGAACTGTCGAGGGGCACCACTGGCATCTCTTTAGGCAAACAGAACTGTTTTCTCTCTTTGCCACAACTCTCCCTCCACTCTGCTACAGTTTGCAGTGTTGCCTCGATAAGCTCATTATCACAGACTCTTAGCCACATGTCATGATCAAAAGTCTTAGTTCCCAAACTCAGTAAATTCTGAAAGCCTGTTCGCTCCTGTCTTGCAGTCCCTCCGCTACCCCACACACACCTTCCAGATCATTTCTAGCAAGTGCATACTCGGACCTTTGCACTAACCCTTAAGTGCTAATCCCAATTTTATCACTCCACACTCAATAACTATTGCTACACAGCGCATCACCCACTGACTGTCAAACACGTCCTCCTGGGTAATGTCGAGCATTCCCCACAAATTGCTAATTAAAAGTTCTGTCCAGGCCCTCTGCAGTCCAGCTCCAACTTGCCTTTCCAGCTTTATGTGCTCCTCCTCCTTCATGAAAACACTTAGCACACAGTCTAATTAGACAGTCTGACGTCTCCTGAATACTGATGGGGGCTTTCCTCACTGAACGCAGCTCTTGCTAGTGCTTTTCAAACACCC
This sequence comes from Petromus typicus, assembly GCA_004026965.1. Taxonomy (NCBI): domain Eukaryota; kingdom Metazoa; phylum Chordata; class Mammalia; order Rodentia; family Petromuridae; genus Petromus; species Petromus typicus. Next base: position 4,507 of record PVIR01033677.1, read on the forward strand.
TCCCTTCATTCTCCTTCTGAAATCTCCATCTTTCCTGATCATACTTCTTCCATGGAATGCCTGCACCCAGTCCGGGCCCAGTGTCCCGCAATCCCCACGGTACTCAGCACGTGACAATCGTGTGCATTTTCCTCTCTGTAACAGCCAGAACTTATTGTTTTTTTTTTTTAGGTTTTTTTTTTGAGACAGGGTCTCACTTTGTGGTTCAGGCTGGCCCTGAGCTCAGCCTCAAACTCACATCACAATCCTCCTGCCTCTGCCTCCCGAGTGCTGTGATTACAGGCGTGAGCCTCCACGCCCGGCACTACGGTATGTGGTACTGGTTGCTGCTGGGCGTGAGTCTCCACGCCCAGTATTGTTATGTGGTTACCGGGGAATCGAACCCGGGCCCTTGCGCTTGCAAGACAGGCGCCGGAACCACTGAGCTAACTCCCCGGCCCCAGAACTTATTGTTTTTTATGGTCCCTGATAGTAACCACCGTATTATTTTATACATATCAAACAATCAACCAATTTATGCTCAGTACAGAATAAATAGATCTCTTTATATTCAGAGTACACCAGTGACACAATGTTACAGGGTAATTTTTAACTATTCCAGTAATCTATCTGATCTTCAACTGATACTCTTAGGCAGGTAAGGACCAATAATTCCTATTATGTAGAAATTCAAGATGCAAAGAAGGTACTATCTATGCACAAGGTGGCCTCCTAAGCATAATCTAACACATAAAGGTTCAAAATTAATTCAGATCATGCCTCTGACATGTGGTACGGCCTCCTGGTGCCACTCCCCAGAAATGGACTTGCTGGTCTTTCTGGATCAACTTTTTCTCTTACAGGACTTTCCATTCACTTTATTTCAGGATGTGTCTAGAACCTAACTAATGAAGTGACCTTCCAGAGATGGCAAAATACACATCTCCCTCACAATTTTAGCCAAGGAAGTCTTTCCTTACTCCAGGAGTTTTCAATATATGCTGAGATTCATAGAGTGGGATAATAAAATACATAATGACATCCTCATTAACATTTATTAGGCTTTGGGAATAGTGATAAGATACGAAAATTCTTTCAATAAGCTCTTTAAAATAAGTATTGATTGTCATACACCTGAAAAGAAAATAATCAGCTCGTTACACTGCCTTGAGATTAGGAACACATTTCTGTGACACTATGAAATCAATTTATAGACAACTGGGTATAAATATCCATTCCTAAACAGTTTTTAATGTTTCTCAAAACAGGGGTGTATAAATTGTGGCTTTTAGATCAAACATTATTTTGCTATCTACCTTTGTAAGTAAAGTTCCACTGAAATTACAGTCATACGTGTACCTTTATATAGATCTGGTTGGTACCTACAAAACTGAATAGTTACTACTGATATCTGCCTAAGATATTCACTCTCTGCTTCTTCGCAGAAAAGCCTTGACAACCCCTATTTTAATCTGTGTAAAATTTGGCCTTTTCCCAGATTACCACCTCCAAAAATCACCTGTAAGAAATATGCACACAAGTACTCAAGCAAGGATATTCATATTGAAGCATCATATTTTATTTTAAAAGTCCACAACCCCCCCAAAAAAATCATGATATGATGTCACATTAAGAATATTAAAAATTATTTGGGTTATCCTTTTCTTTTCCTTTTGGTGCTGGAGATTAGAACTCAATTTTTACATGTGTTAATTATAGTTTACCACTCATCTACCTACACTTTGTTATATTTACATATTTCTATGAAACCAGTATCTATATGTTTCTATATATACATGCAAATGAAAAAAAGGCAACTAAAAGTGCTAACAAAATGGTTCCTAACTAGGGCATTTAAGATAAATTGCTCATCTTTAACATTTTATAAAGCTCTATGCTTTTTTCAGAAAGCAAAGAGAATATTTTTAGATTTTCTTTTTAATTTGGGTGGAGGTTCTTTGGTTTTTATTTTTACTGTTTTGGTTTCTTCTTTTTATTTTATAGATTTAAAGGTTCTAAGGCTTACCAAAATCCTGAACATCTAGGAACTTTCTCACAATATACAGCAACCTAAATTGATTAATTTTTTTAAAGCCCCTCACAAAGGCAGGCATGGGTTAGATGGAGGGAAAAGGTTAACAGAACAGTCTCTTGATATGAATGTATTAATTCAATCAGTTGCTTGCTTCTGAGTTACCATAAAAGGCTTCATAAAGTAACCAAAAACCACATAAGATTTTAGAATTATGCTGCTTAGTGACTGATTCTCAGTGAAGAGTAAGAAAAGAGAAATTTCTCTCTTCCTCATTTTCTTCAGCAAAAGGAAGCTCCTAAAAGATTGGCACAAGAACTATTTAACCAGTAACTGGAAAAGCAAAAGTATGTGCATGGTGCAAATATTAAGAGCCTTATGCAGTAGTGGATAGACACACACCGAGCGAACACTTAGCAAAGCTTACACACTGTCAGGGGGACTGACAAAAGAAGCGGGTAGTAATAACAAGAACTCACCAACTCCATGCCACACTCCGCGGGCATCACTTCTAAGCCCTGTTTATGAATGAGGTAACTGAGTTTCAAGGAGGTAACTTAAATTTCCCAAAACTGCACAAAGAAATCAGCTCAAATGCAGCCACAGCTGGCTGATAGTTCTGGACTCTTCCTGTTTCTATGACAGATAAACTGTACAGTATTGCTTAGGATCCCAATATAATTTTAGCAGGTAAGAAAATTTGAAATCTCTAGTTTATAAAGATATTACAAAATCATGTCAAATAATGTGTTTTATAGGCAATTTATTTAAAACCATTCTCTCCAACATTTTCCCAGTTAAATGAATCCATTTTCTCTGTCCTTAGGTTCACTCATATAAGCACGTATGTGTTTAGGTTTTACAGAGGTTATTATATAGAGGACCAAAATCTTTTCGTATTTTCAAACTGAAGTAGAATTTGTATGTATCTGTACAGAGACTCCAATTACAACACAGAACTGACTTAGGTTTTTTCAGACTCTTCATTTGTACAGATTAAGCAAAATCTGTATACCTGTAAAATTCGTATGTGAGAAATTATACAATAAAAAATGCAAATTTTTCCATGATATTCACACTATGTCACAGATGTTCTCACTTAAAATTATACGGATTAGATTTTTCTATAAATTCCACATTATAACAATACTAAACAGAAGACAAAACTTTTAATTCCTAGATACAGAAATAGAGGTTTTTCAAGTCTTTATTTCCCAGGATTCTTTAGAAAATGGTTTTCTTCTGACCCTTGATATACCTGGCTCCTAGGGTAAAGATCAAAAAGGTAAAATTCTACAGCTTGCCTCCTTTCTATTTAGAACAGCTTTGATTTTATCTGTTCTACACATTAACTTCATTATAAAAACTAATTTGAAAAAAATGTGGATTCTACAACTGAATGTTTTTTTTCTTAGTATAAATTATAAATAGATGAAGAATGAGGCAGGGGAAAAATCAAGGGTGTGGAGCTATCCTTGCTGGATACTGGTTTTATTTTGTATCTTTATTTCCTTATCTGTAGAATGACAGTTAAAAGTACATGCCCATAAATCTCTTATGAGCAAAAATAATACCTTAGCACACTGTGAGCACCAGAAGTAGCAACGAATGATTAGTTATCAACCTTCATTCTGTTACTACTCCTAACAGGTTTCAAATAAACTCTAGGCGAAATATTTATTTTAGATCTTATGATACAGTGTGTCCAAACTTGCTCTGGCTAAGAAAGTAGATGTTGAACAAAATAACACTAATCAAAGATGATCTATGACAATATTTGAGAACACAATTATTTTTTATAAAAACATCACTGAGGCCTAAAAAACAATAGAGGGCGCATGTTATTTTACTCAACAGACTCTTGGTATTTCGCTGCCCATGGGCATTACGCAAGACAGAGAACGCTACACTGCCCCCACACACGTATATTATTTTGTTCAGTTCCACACAAGTGTAACCATTATTACCTTTAGTATGACTTTAATTCTGTGCTTAAAAGTAAGTTTTCACAAACCTGAGGAAAGGACTGTGAAGTCAGTTTCAGGTTCTACTATGACCTGCTGACGGGTGTAGGGCAGGAAGCCTTAATCCAAGCAAATGATCAGACGCGATGATACAAAAGCAAAGGACACCTACAGCAATCTGCCGGTCTGGCCCTTCAGCTACCTTTTCCTGCCACAGACATGGCAGAAAAATCACCTCCCTCTGGTATCCACGTGGCCAACCTAAGAATCGTGCACAGTAGTAAAAATGTCAACTAATGGGTAACACTAGAGTTTATTAAAAACAAAAAAAACTGCCCGCTGATGCCCTAATACCTCCTTCTTTCCTAGAGATAAATGGAGAAATTTAAACACTTCATTTAAACTTATTCCTCCTTTCTCTGTTATTTCTAAAATTTCAAGTTTCCCAAGGGGAAAAAAACTTAGAGAACAAGCCACAGCACCACTGCAGGGGGTGAGGTGTTACTGAGTACCTGCTTCATACTCTGGTTATACGTGTCATGTCATTTCACCCTGAAACTCTTAAGTTCACTGTCTTTTCCCTGTTTTAAAACCGAAGAAAGCAAGCATGAGAATGCAGCTGAGTGGTAGAGCTCCCGCCCGCATGCAGGGGCCCCTGGCTCCATCTCCAGCACACGGGGAGGCGGAGGACAACAGATAAAGTGCCTTAGGTAGTCACAGGGCTAATGCGTGGCAGCCACAGCATCTGAACTCAGCACGAATTTTAACCATGCCTGAAATGCAAAGGCCAAACACCAGCCCCTGGCACAAAAGGGAATAGAAAAATACTAAAACAACAAGTGTTGATATGTTTTACAGAAAATTTGACTTTGAGAGAAAAAAATTCTCAGATGAAATTTCCTTAGAAGGGAAACGTGATATTGGAGCAATTCCACTTTCTTCTTGTTTCATGAAAGGAACCTAAATAAATCAAACTGGAAAGGGTTGAACACAAGCAAAACATCCTTTTCATAATTAAAAATTCCTTCCATAATCAGGATAATAACTATATTTTAGATGATTAAAATATACACGATAGATTTCTCCCTAATTTTCTAACTTGTCTTTTAATTTTAAAAAAGCATTAACTTTGAATTTGGTTTTCAACAACAGAAAAAAAATTTTTTAAATTCTAAAACAAAGTACAATGCCCCAGAAAAAGCACATTCTGTAATTTACAACTAAAAATAGAAATCATCCAAAGAAACTTCCTGTCATCACATTACCAGATCCAATAACATAAAAAGGAACACGTGAATATTCTCTAAAATGCAGGGAAAAATAACATTCTCCTAAAACTTGACGTGCCATGTCCACATATAAATCTTGATTTTGCTGTAAAGTTAATCCCGGGTTGGTTTAAGACTTCCCATAAACACTATCAATACAGTATCTCTATTGAAAAAGAAAGCTTCATAGAAAAACCACTAATCAGATTACACTCAGGAAGTCTATCTTGACAAGAACTATCAACTTATTGAAATACATAAATCATGTACTTAAAACTCTAGAAAAACAGGCAGGGTACATCAACTTTAGGGGGTTTTAGCACATGGGGGCTATAAGCTTTTGTGGCCTATATTATTGAGTTTGATTTCTATTATGTAACTATTTAAAGTGTTAATTTGTCAATAGAAAACTATCTTAGAATCCCAAGATTCCCAAGAATCAAAGTATGTACAAACACAGAGGCACACAATGCAACTTATACATAATACATAGAGAGAAGCCATATATTAGAGAGAGTTAGGGAGAAAAACTGACTCACAAGAACACTGAAAACGTTTAGATTTGTGACTTGTTAAAATAAAAGTATAATAAACATACAGTTCTAAACTAAAATTCAAATCCATTATGATATTTTTTTCTTAGGTAATCCTAAAATGATACATATTTCTCCTACTCACTGGGGAAAAATCAGACAAGAATATTTGATAAATGCACAATGCAAAATCAGAAAGCTGTTCCATACATCTACATTTTAATCTGTTATAAATTAACTTGACTCAGATCAAATCATGAAACAATCCGAAATCTCATATGTAACGTGCATGATTACAACTGAAGCCAAATCATACACACCCTCAGTGACCGAGCCTCAAGACAGTGACAGGCCTGGCTGGGCTCCATGCGGAGGGGCCACAGGGTCGGGGCATCTGAAAAAGCGCCATGGGCCTGACACAAGTGCAGAGCCCAGCAGCTCCCTGAACCCCGAGGGTGCTGGTGTGGCGCACAAGGGTCCCTTCATAAGATCCACAGCTCGGATGACTTGCATCCTTAAACAGCCTCATTTCCAAAATTCCGGATTTTAAATCACACTGGAAACCTCTGGCTGCAAGTGAATCAAAGGCTCAGCTCAGGCCTTCCAAATGCCAAGGAGGGCTGGGGGTGGGGAGGCCATACTTAAGTTTGTTTGGTCTAAAACTCCTTGGGCCCTCTGCATTCCAAGACTGTACCCCTCTGACTAACATGAGCCATTATTACAGAGAAACGGTGAGGGGGTTAGGAGCCAGGGGAAGGAATGAGGGAGTAGCAGTGGTAACATACGGTACCATGAGCCGCAGTGCAAGGCTAACAGATCAGTCTTGGCCTTCGGGCAGCCAGCCGGCAGAACGCAGCCCGGGAGGGGCCTGCTCAAGGCAGGAGGGAAGCCTCAGCCTCGCTGGGCAGTTTACACAAGGAGGCAGCTCAGCTCCTTCCCTTCCCGGCGCATTCCTCCTCTATCTCCCAACCTCTTTGCGTGTGTCTTGTCATGTTTTCTTCAGCCGTTAATTGTCCAGGCTGCGCATTTAAACAGCTACAGTTTAGGAAAAGCGAAACCCTTCTAAAGTGACCATCGCAGCGAATCAGCCTCATACGGGTGGGTAAAATTTTCCAAGGGAAGTGTTCCTCTGATAGCTCCCGAGCCCCACCACCCCGCCCCCACCACTGCCACACACCACACACTCCCCGGAGGGGCCAACACACGGTGGCCATAAAACATTCATGCGACTTGGAATTTTAACACAATGCCATTTCCCTAGTTTAACCTGAAAGGAATGCGCTAGTCACAACAGACTACATCATCCTGCCATTAAACCCTGCCAAGGAGCCGCTTTCTTGGCCGCCCGGGCCAGCTCTGACGGGAAACGAGTACACAGCCCCACACACCGAGCTTGAGCTCCGAGGCCACCTCTGCTTCCTCAGCATTGCCTGGCGCGCCTGCTGGTGAGCCTGACCCGTGGCCCCGCGCATTGTGACCAGCTTGTGAGGCATGTGTCACCCAACTCAGTGCAGACCCACACCGAGGCCTCTGCTGCCCCGCAACAATTGCTCTGGACAGAGGCCAAAGTGCTCTTTTATTCTTACTGCTGCTGCTGACAGTCCTGTGTTTAAATGTAAGATATTTTCTCCTTGAGTCGTGTAATGTTGTGGTCTACTGTGCTTCTTCCCCTTTGCTTGTTTTGGACTTTTTAGAAACCAACTTTACATTCACATTCCTAAGTAAGCTGGGATGACTCACAAAAGGTTTGCTTTGGGGATCACTTACCAAAGGTGCCAAGTCTTTCACATTTAAGTGACATTTAATTTAGACTTACAAAATACAAAAACAGAAATAATTCAGATTTCTCCTGAGAATTTTACAGAAAAATTCAAATGTGATCAATTCTGGAACAGGTACTTAACCATTTCATGTAGCTAATATAACAGAAAGCTAGAATATCACCAACAAAAATCCTGGAATTATTACTGATTTATGACCTGTGTAGAATTCTACCTTCCAAGGTAGAATGACAAACTAAGGAACAATATATGTATACCTGATTAAAACCAAATCCTACTAGAAGGCTATGGCTGAGGCTCAGTGGCCCAGCAGCTAGGTGGCCGGTACAGGGCTGGGGGCCCATTCACAGTGCTGCAAAAACTAAAATCACACTGCAACTTGACACACTGCCCTGGTGGTACACAACTGCAATACCAGCTACTACTCAGGAGGCTTAAACAAAAGATAGTGAGATCCAGGCTAACCGGGCAACTTGGTACAACCCTGTCTCTGAAGAAGAGCACATGACAGCCTTCATTCCCAGAGCACTAACCCAGCATGCCCAAGGCCTCAAGGTCTAGCCCAAGGGCTGGGGGGGAAAGCCAAGAAAGAAAAGGGTCATCTAAGACGTTCTTCATTTGAAACACATTCCCTCATTTTTGGCAACACTTGGGATGGAACCCCGGGCCTGGCACAGGTAAGATAAGCACTGGAGGACTGAGCTTCTGTCCCAGTCTCAAAGCCTCAATTTTTAAATCTGCTTTGAGGCCACTGTGGCCTTTCATGTCTGGGGTGACCAGGTATAACATAAGCAATCACAACAGTGCTGATTTCTATCCATTTTGCACCCCAAAACATCCCTCCAACTCCTCTCACTACTGAAGTAGGTGCCAGGTGTTCTTCTTTTGTTAACTGATTTTTCATTCACCAACTATTTCTTCCTTTCCTTGTCCTATTATTTTGTCTTAAATTTCCTCCTTATACCACTGTCACTGGTAGCACTGAAAGTGGCGGTTGTGAGGTCACCTTCTGGTGGGGACCCTGAGAAGCAGCCAGGTGAGCTGCGTGGGGAACACGTCCTCCTCCCAGAACAAATGGAAGCACCTCACCTCATCCGTGGACTATCCAACACACAAAATGATGATCTCAAACATGTTAACATGCACACGTTAAAAAACTAAATTGTCTTCTTTAGCGTCATTTTTATCTCCTTAGTAGCTGGAATTAATCTTAAGCTCTAGTTAAGACTTTTTTTCTCTTTCTTTCTTTTAAACAGACATTATCATGCCTTGAAAAGTCAATCTAATCCCTCTACCGAAGCCAAGCCATGCTGACTCCAGAAGACAGCAATTAATTTGGAAAAAAATTACATTTGATGTGGGGGATCCATCCAACACGGAAGCAAAGGTTATTGAGACCTGTGTGACACATTTCCATTTCAAAACATAAATGCGGAACTCAAAGTGTCAGTTCAACTATCAATTAATCAATGTATATATTCAAACTTAATTCTGACGTCAGCAGAATACCTACCAAAACGGAAGACAAAACCATGTAAAAATGATGAGATTAAAATTTACAGAAGATAATTTCTGTCTAAATCCAAATGGGTATGCTCTTCTGCTTAATCAATCCAGTAATCCCAAGGTCTCTGGAACCTGTTCACTGAGCGTCCCTACGCACCTCAACTTCAGTCATGTCCTCCACAGACCTCCAGGGCCCTAGAACGGGGATTTGAGGAATCTCACTTTTTTCTCAACAAACTGCCAGCTGACTGCATACTCTTAATTACTCACAGCGATGGATGGTAGTGATGTGTCACGTGACAGGAAACCACAGCATGTTGCAAATACCACAGTGAGATGCACTCTATGAAACTGCATCGATACAAACAGATGGCATCAGAATACAGAACCGGCTGAAACAGGAAGTCAGAAAAATCAAAACGCCTTGCAGAAATACTAACTAAGCACAGCAGGCAAAGGAAAGATGATCAAATTAGTGATCAAGATTGATAATTTCCATTTTCCTTGAAACAAAAGAAAACTTGACTCTGTTAAATGACACTCAGAAATGAGTTTTAAGGTTCTGTAAGTTACCTTTAACTTTCTGGAAAGCAAGTAAGTGGAACTTTTCTCACCAATTTCTATTTCAAAAGATATGCACACGGAAACATGGTTATTTCTTTTCCACAAGACTATACCTGCACTGATGGGTGGGCCACTATCAACCCAAACAGAAGTAGTGAAGAAGACTGTAACCCTGAGTGAGGGGAAACCTCAGAACTAAGAAAGAAAGAGGTGTGGACAAAAGAGAGAAGGACTGAAAAGCAGAGATGTGTAGGATAGAAGCAAACAAGGAAAAGCAAGTGACAGAATGGGAGATATGATAAAAGGCAAGGAGATACAGAGGATCAAAGAGGAAAGCAGAGACTGGGGAGCAGGAAGACTGAGCGAAAAAGAGGTGGCAGGAGAGAAAAGGAACTGCAGCCTGCAACGCCACGGAGATCAGGCAGCTGGCCAGAGATGCTAATTCAGCGCTTTAACAAATCAATGCCACTTGAAAAGTACAATGCGAGCCCTCACTGGGCAGATGTCAGGGGAGCCAGAAAATGCATTCTCAAGTATTTCACATTAAGAGGGAATAATGTGTTAATTTATAACTCTTCACCCTATACACTTGGATTATCTATCTGTGTCAGCGATTTGACTTCTTAAATTTATCAAAAACGCACCTAAAGAGAGGCGGCTCTGGCCCCACCACTGGGAAAGGGAGGCCTAGGAAGCGCCTGTCCTGAGTGGTGCTGTTGTTCGTTCACCTTTGCTGTTTGGGATGAAGACTTGTGGGGGATGAGGACCGAGCGTCCAGAGGAGGATGACGGAGGAGGGCAGCCGGCCATCGCGGGAGGGAGCCTGTGGCTGATTGCACGGGGTGTCATCCGTCAAGGGTGACACCAGAGCGGAGGAATAACTTGAATCAGCAACCTGAGCCACCATCATCAGAATGTACTCCACAAAGCTTGCTCAAGTCTCTCAGCAGATCCCGCGGAAGACAAGCTGCTGACAACTGCGACTGTAATTAAACAGCACTTTCTCATCACCACCAGAGTTCCACAGACAGAGATTATCTCAACACAAGACAAGAGAAAGCTGAGCCTGTTAAGTTCCGTGGATTTGACACCGGAAGGAGAAATGTCAAAGGACTGGTATTTCAACCAGCATTTAAGAGCCTCATTGGAAACACCACTTAAGATCCTCTTATTTTATAAAACATAAGATTCTAGAATTGCTTCCTATGTTGTCATGTAAATTTTAATATCATAATAAGAGACAGTAATTTTGTCAAAATTACTGCATTGTCCAAGTTTTCAAGGTGTAAGCACTGTCAACATACAAAGGCAAGTGTGTTCAATTTTTGAAATAAACACAAGAAACCAAGTTTTAAACCAAGTATTTAAAATTGTGCCTTCAAAGATATGAAAGGAGAGCCAGCCGCGGGGCCTCGTCCTTGCAGCCCCTGCTAGTCACACTCAGCAAGGCAGAAGAGCACACTGAAGGCCGGCCTGGGCCATTGGTGGAGTCCTTGCCTCAAACCCAAACTGGAAAGGGACTAGAGATGGAGCCCAGGGACCCCGGCTTCAGTCTCTCTCACCGGAGGAACAGACTTGATGGGCAAGCGCTCTGGGAGGAAAGAAAACCGAGACCCACCTGTCAGTTACAGGTTGAGATTCCTTGGACTACAGGCAATATTTTAAGTTCTGAGTGTATTTTTATTTTCTACTTGTACAACTGCAGCAGAAACATTCTCTCATTTTTTAGGATATTCAAATGTAAATGAATGCTGATGAATGGAAATGAGATGCTTCACATGATGGGCAACATTCAACATTTAGTTGGGATAAAAAAGGCAAAGTTGCCTTATGCACTGGTGCTAGAGTCTCTTTCCTTAAACCGGAGACACACACACAAAAAATGAGGGAGCATGATGGACCTTCCACCCCCGCCACTGGCTAAACACCACCCTACAGATGCACTTGTGACCGCAAGCAAATGTGCCTGCGACCTTGTTTGGAACCTTCCCTAAGATACAGTATCACTTAGGGTCAATTTTTTAAATGAATATTGATTAGAAATTAAAATTACAATACCCAGAAATGTTACAGCTAGAGTGACTCAAAAGGTCAAAATACCCAACACTGTATAGTTATTGAATGAATGTTTTACTTCTTTCAAAGGAGGTAATTAATGAGGAATTTCCTGATTCAAATAGAGCCCTGTTTCATAAAAACCTTAGGAGAAAATATGTATCTGGGAAGTGTATGTGCAATGGGGGGGAAAAATATATATATATATACACACATATACACATACACACTTTCGAAGGCCTCTGTTTATGCTTCAGAGTAGATTTATGCTCTCCCTGGGTTTTTTTGCATGCATTACCATTCCTGTCTGTCCCGTCCAAGCACCTCCACATACAGAATCTATTCTTATCATTATGGTACCATTAATCCCCTCTCTCCTTCCCCTCCCCCATCTTGCTCACCTAAGGGGTTAAAAGACTTCAGTACATTTGTGACTTGTCAGTGACATATAATACCCGGGTCCTTCAAGCAATCAACTTTTACTTGACATGTATTTGCTCATCACAGGACCCGCATTACTACTGGGAAAATGAAGAAAAACCTAAATTAACACTTGACATTCAATATGGTCAAGTCCTTAATTGGCTGGGCTTCCTGAGAAAGCAATTTTCTATTCCCCAAACTGTTCGCGTGTCATGTGTGGAGTGCAGCTCTTGGCCATCACTGCTGTCCCTCGCTCCCTCTAATGAGAGCAGATGAATTAGTGCTACGTGACACGATTTGAGCAGGCCTTCCCCCTCCCTCCCCCAGCTGCCTCCTGCACCAGTGACAGCTGTGTGGCCAGGGGAAGAAAGGGAGCGAACGCAGGAGCGAAGAATCCTGTACAGGGCAATCATTTTTTTTAAATGAACCTTAAACGTCTTGTTGAAACTCCAGAACAACAGGGTCATTTAGCTGTGGAGGTGGGGAAGGGGGTTGTTACAAAGACCAGGGAAATTCGGCTGTGGTTGATTTGGGCTGCATTAAGATCGAGCACGTCTCTTCCTTTTCTGGCTAGTTGCAGTATTAGATTGCACTGGTCTAATTAAAATGGAATTTACATCCACTTAAAAAGTTTTTAAAGGTCTGAAGAATGGGTCAACTAGAAAAAATATTGAACAGCATGAAGTGATTATTATTCTAAGAAAAATATACTTCTGGGTTAAAGAAAGGAAGGTCTTCCTGCATACATTCTGGTCATGAAGAACCTGCAACACAAAATTATCACCATATCATATTCTCAAATGTTGTGTCTGAAGTCAGTGCTAGCCATCCTACATTAATTCAGTTTGCTTAGTTCTCTTTGCTGAACTACAACCAAAAAATCTGATCACTGATTAATTCTATGATTTTGGACAGAGAGGGAGCACATCTACCTTAGATGGGTTTCTCTAGCTCAGTAAGAACCGAATGAATAGATGCATAAGAGAACACAGTACAAGTCTGTTCTACTAAGGTATTAAAAGGTAAATTAAAAGGATTTCCCTGAGTCTTTACTTTTCTGGTTTTGACCATGAAGAAAGAAGAAACTCTAAATGCTAACCAATCCTTTATAGGACAAATGGAACCAGGAAA
>PVIR01033678.1:0-17914 GCA_004026965.1 Petromus typicus
AAAAATCATACTAGGGACCCAGGGATTTAGCTCAGCATTTCTGACACCAACCTGGCAAGCTCAAGGTCCCAAGTTCAATCCCTGGTAACCACATACCCCTATGCTGGATGTGGTGACTCAAGCCTAAAATCCCAGCACTCGGAAGGCAGAGCCAGGAGGATTGCTGTGAGTTTGAGGCTGGCCTGGGAAACATAGCAAGTTCGGGGCCAGCCTGAACTACAAAGCAAGACCCTGTCTCAAAAAACAAAACAAAACAAAAAATCATAGTAGGGCTTATTTTCCAGTCAGATCTTATTTTCAGGGAAATGCGGCTGAGAACTACAATAAAAAAAATATGTGGGAGTAAAATAAAACACACAGTTAAAATGTGGAAGGTATTATATAGAGATGAAACAATGTAGACATGGAAGGCTTCCAAGCGATGCACGGTCCAAGAGAAGCCCAGGAAAACAGCGACTACTGGAGAGCGGGAGCTGGGGGTCCTAGAGTTAAGGAGCACGGAGGCAAGGGTGTGGAGACATCCTGACGGGCCTCTGAACTCTCCCCAAACACGGTAAAGGCACAAGGCTATGAAGATGACTGCAGCTGGACATGGTAGTGCACATCTATTATCTTAGCACGTGGGAGACCAAGGCAGGAGGGTCACTGCACATTCCAGGTGACCTGGGCTACATAGCAAGACCCCATCTCAAAAAAAAAAAAAAAAAAAGTGACTGCATAGGGAACACAGAAAACAACTCAGACCAACAGATAAACAATGAGAAGAAGTAAGCAAATTTCAGAGAAGGAAGACTCTCTCATGAGTGGTAAGAGGCTATCTGACACCACTTTCCAGGGAAGAAAGTAAAAGAACAAAATTTCCACAGTAAGAGTGGTACTCTTGGGTTCTACACATTGGTGGCATACACAGACACTTTTAAATGACTTACCATCCTCCCGCTGTCCCTACATCAGCACAGGTCCCAGCCCAGTTATTAGGACGGTCCTCGAATGGCTTCAGAACCAATGACAGGAGTCCCCAGGGCATTTGGGAGTGGCCGGAAAGCGGCGTGTGGTTTCCTGAAGGGAGCTGTGTGTCCACTGACAGACTTGCGAGAGTCAGGATGCAGAGGCGCACGTGGGCACAGGAGGCGGTCTCAGCACACAGTGACTGACACTAATGCATGGATGCAAGGCCAGTCTGCGTGAGAGGACCTTCGAGCCCCAGTGTTCCTCCGCCCAGCAGCAACTGGCCGGCACTCCCGGACCGAGGACAGGATTCTGACGCTTACATGTCTCTATCGTGGGTGAGATTAATGACGTCTCTTCCATACGTTTAGACGTGGCTAATTTGCTTTTGTATCTCTCAATTTCTTTAATTCTCTTGACTTACCCAAGAGTTCTATATCGTGTCACCCATCAAAGATCATTACAATTTATCACTTAGGGATTGGATTCTACACCTGGCTGAACCTTTATTATTACCTGCTCAAAATGGAATAGTTCCAGATGTGCAATTTGAAATAATACATCATTTTCAGTTTAATCTTTTACTACCTAACATATATCCCAAAGTTTTGAAACATCTATAGAGACAGGGAGAAGTTTAATTTTCAGCTCACATTTATATTTCCCTTCATTTCCAGATATAGAACTGATCTCCAGCCCCCGAAGTTCTAAGGGTTTGCAACATTGTCCTCAAGTCAGGAATCTTGCCCACTGCTCCATTTACGGGTCGCTTTATCAACTGTGTGGTGTGGTGTCCTCAAGCAGCCATGACAACCTTGAGTATTTGAGTCAGCAGAACACATACAATTTCCATTTTGAAAAGGGAATTCAAGTTTTCCGAGATCAAATATGAGTATCCAGGGTCTGATTTCCAACCCGGTTCCCTCACTATCGACTGTAGTCTTTCTCACACTATTTGGCATCCAGTAAGTAACTTCTGCACCTGTGTAAGGACTTCTGCCATGAGAGTTTCACCTTTTGTAACAAGTAATTATGAAAAGATTTAGTCCCTGGCATTATCGCCAAAGTAATGATTTGTTCAGCAACAAGTACCACATCTTGATTCAAATCATCACTAACTGGTATTAATAGTTCATTAACCAAACATAATTATTTTACTAAAGGTAATGATAAAAAATGTCACTCACCTGATTCTTATTTTCTTTCTCTGCTTCCTGTTTAAGATGGATTTTCAAAGCCTTTAATAGCTTGTCTGCCTGCAAATAAAGACCTTATCATTAGAGAGAAAGTGCAATAAGAAGGTGGGTGAACATATTTTGCTGTTCTTGTATTCATTAAATGTTCTCTGGTCAGTATTCACTTCAGTAGCACATATACCAACGTGCACTCTGGCCAGAGGCAGGCATGGTGGTGTACTCGGGAGGCTGAGGCAGGAGGGCAAGTTTGAACCTAGCTTGGGCAACTTAGCTAGACCTTATCACCAAAAAACCCCAAAAATAAAAAATAAAGACAAATTTGCAAGGTGGGCGTGGTGGGGCCTATAATTCCAGCTATCTGGAAGCTGAGGCAGGAGAATCACTGTTAGAGGCCAGCCCAGGCTATATGGGAAGTTAAGGTCAGCCTGATTTACATAGTATGAGCTTGTTTCAGAAAAAGGAGAGGGCTGAGGGGTGGGGGAAAGGAGAGGGAGGGAAAGTGAGAGAGGATAGTAAGAGAAAGCTAGGAAAGTGGGCAGGCTGATTGTGCCAGTGTGCTTTATACTAAGTTTCACAGAGTGTGAACTTTACCCTTGGGCAATCCTGGGACAAGGTTGGTGGCATGGCAATAGGTGACCAGACAGGCACTGCTCAGGATGATCATTCTGGCCACACAAAGTGCAGGATACAAAGGATGGGGCTAAAAATAAAGACAGGGACATAGGCAAGAAGCTGTTTAGGAAACCAGTTCCCAAACAAAAGGAAAACTTTGCAGCTGGGTATGGTGTTCTTGCCTGTAACCCCAGTTTCTCAGGAGGCAGAGGCAAGAAGACTGAAAGTTTGAGGCCATTTAGCAAGACCTTGTCTCAAAATAAAATTAGGGAATGGGGGGCCTGGGGAGTTAGCTCAGTGGTTCCAGTGCCTGTCTTGCAAGCGCAAGGGCCGGGGTTCAATTCTCTGGTAACCACATACAATACTGGGTGTGGAGACTCACCCCAGCAGCAATCAGTACCACATACCACAGTGCAGGGCGTGGTGGCTCACGCCTGTAATCCCAGCACTCAGGAGGCAGAGGCAGGAGGATTGCTGTGATGTGAGTTGGAGGCTGAGCTCAGGGCCAACCTGAACCAAAAAGAGAAACCCTGTCTCAAAAAAAAAAAAAAAAAAAATTAGGCAATGGGGGACAGGGATTTCACTCAATATTAAGAGTGCCTGACTAGGACACACAAGGCCTGGGTTCAGTCCCCAGCAATACAATACACACACACACACATAGGTTTCTAGCTTGAATAGCTGGTGGTGTGTGGTGGGTTGACAAAATCAGGAAAGCAAAAGGTAGGGCAGGTCTCGGAGGAGCGTTACCAGTTCAGCACTCATTCGATTAGTTAAATTTTCATGGGCTTTTAAAGGTCAAATGTATTGGCTGGCCTCTCTTTCTCATCTTCTTCCTCTTGCCTTGGAAGGTGAGATGTCCTTTTCTAAGGTGGCCCTGGCACTGGCTTCTCAATGGTATGAGAAGAACCTCAGCCTATGTACAGATACTGAAATTTGCTTAGGGCTTGCAGCACAGCAGAGGTGTGGCTTAGGTTGCAAGCAACCTCCCCCTCATTTTTCCCAAGACATCATATCAGGCACTGGGCCGGGGATTTAGCTCAAGTGATATTGCGTCTACCTTGGAAGCACAAGGGCCTGAGCTTGATTCCCCAGTACTCTCCCCACAAAGTATCAGGCACCAGCCAGCCAGAAATAAAGTAATGGCGCTTACTTCCTACTTTTTCCTCGTGTCTTCTCCAAGAAAGGCTTAACTGGCAAGGTAGAATTTAGGCATTCTTCTTTCGACTCTAAACTTGTCCTTCCTCTCTCCTTTCTCCAGCCTCTTTTCTTTTTCCTTTCCTTTTCCTATCCCTCCTTCCTTCTTTCTTTCCTTTTTCTTTCAGCTTCTTCTGAGATAAGGTCTCCTAGGCTGGCTTTGAACTTTTGGTGATGCTCCTGCCTCAGCCTTCCAAGTGCTGGCATTACAGGCATGCACCAGTATACCCAGTGACTCTTCAATAGCATTTATTCGGCTGGTCACTACTGTCAGCACCAGACAGATGGGTAAATAAAATGAACAAGGTTTCTTCCTTTCAGAAGATTCTAGCAGAGGGTGGGTGGGCTATAGCCTACTAACCTGGTAGCTAGCCATAAATGATAGGCCATTAGGTATCAAGAAGCAAAAAAAAACACTGGCAACTGCAGCGTGCTGGGAGTGCTCCCTGGGGGAGGCAGTGGTGACAGCTGAGATGTGGACAGGAGATGAAGCAGCAGGTGGGACTGTAGGGCAGAGGCCTCGAGACGAACTGATGAGTGTGAAGGGCAGAAAGGAGCCTGGATGCCAGTGTGGTGCTGCATGCAGTAAGCACAGCTGCCTAGGAGGACTGAACAGTTAGTTTGAGGCCAGTCCCGGCAACCTAGGAAGCGCCTATCTCAAAATAAAAAATAAAAAGTACTGACTTCAACTCCTCGTACTGCAAATAAGAAAAAAATAGATTGAAAGGAAAGGAGCCAGCATGGCTGGAGAAAGGTAAGTGAAGGGCAGAGAGGTCAAAAAGGTGAACATAGGCCAGGTGACGTGGGGACACAGACCCCCATTGTCACCAGGCTCATGAAAAATCCAAATAATATAGTAATCATCCTTGTATTCCCCACCTCAATTCAGGAATTATTTCATCTCATATTTTCTTTATATATTAACATATATTTTTGCCAAGCCATTTGACAATAAATTCTAGACATGCTATGCTACCACACTGAACACATAAGTTGTATCTCCTAAAAATAAGAGGAGAACTTTCCTACATGACCACCAAGAAAAGGAGTATTTCCTAATAGCCTCTATAAACAGCCCAGAGTGAGATTTCAATTGGTGGGGTAGTCCCTGGAGCTTTTGCATTATATGCCCAAGCCCTTCTTCATTCATTACATCCCCAGCTTTTTAAATGTTTTAATTTTGAGGCAGGGTCTTGCTAAATCACCAGACTAGGCAAGAACTTCCAGTCCTCCTGCCTCACCCTGCCAGAGTGCTGGGGTTACAGGACTATGTCACCGGACACCTGTCAGCTGTCTCCAATTTTGATTTTATTTTATTTTAATTTCTTTTTTTTGTGTATGTGAGACAGGGTCTCGCTTTGTGGTTCAGGCTGGCCCTGAGCTCAGCCTCCAACTTACATCACAGCAATCCTCCTGCCTCTGCCTCCCAAGTGCTGGGATTATAGGCATGAGCCACCACGCCCGGCACTGTGGTATGTGGTACTGATTGCTGCTGAGCGTGAGTCTCCACACCCAGTATTGTATGTGGTTAACTGGGGAATCAAACCCAGGCCCTTGCGCTTGCAAGACAGGCGCCCGAACCACTGAGCTAAATCCCCGGCCCTTAATTTCTTTGTTTTTTTTTTTTGCTACTGGGGACTCAGGACTTTGCACTTTAAAGGCAGGCAAAGCACCCCTGAGCTATATCCCTGGTGCTTAATTTTGGTTTTATTTTTAAAAGTATGTTTTCCTTCACATCAAGATCAAACTAAATTTCTTCCATTTTAGTTGGGTGGTCTGGATTTTATTTTATTTTATTACTTTTTTGCAGTACTAGGGATTGAACTCAGGGTCTAGCACTAAGCCATATTCTCAGGAAAGGGTCTCCCTAAATTGCCCTGACTGGCCTGGAATTTGTATTCCTCCTGGCTCCAGACTTGAGCAGGTGGAATTACAGGTGTATGCTATGGTTCATGGCCAGATTTTACTTTAGATGTAAGGGAAGTTGCTAGAGAACACTGAGCAGAAAAATGACTTTTTTAAAGCCCCAAAGCCCTCTGACTACTGAGACACTATTACTGTGAGTTTGGTGGAGTGTGGTGGCCGGCACTGCAGTGCTGCATTGGTGCTCAGATCAGAATTCAGGAGTACTTTGAAGTGCTGACTAGCTACAGTGGGTGCGGGCAGTGAAGGGAGGGATAAAGGTGGTCCAAAGTGGGCCACAACCTGTGCAAACAGAAAAGACTGGATGTTTGCAACTGAAGTGAACAGGGAGTGAACAGCTCAGGGAGACACGGATTTGGGAGGTATTAGCTACTAGATGAAATAAATTATGGGAGTAGATAAAATCAACAAGACATACACAAAAAAGAAGGCCAAAGAGCGAACCCTAGGGCATTCTGCATTAAAAACCAGGCAAGAGTGTAACAAAAAAGTAAGGAAACAAATTTTATGTATATGGGGGGGGTGGTAGGGTGGGTAGGGCTATGGGAAAAAATTAAGTTGTGTCTTATACTGGTACAAATCCCCATTATGGAGTGCAATCACGATGTGTATATTTAATGTACCAATAAAGATAAAAAAAAAAAAAAAACCAGGCAAGAAGACTAGGAAAAAAATACAGGAAAATGAAAAAGTATGGGAAGAAGTAAAATGAAGAAGTATGAGAAAGGAAGTAGTTAGAGCAAACAGGAATCTTCATTCATGACAACACTTCAGGGCTGAGTTGGACCACATACTTTGTAAGATGGGGGCCTTTGTATGATTAATTTCAGTAAAAAAGAACAGAAACCCATTTGGCAGTCACCCAGCAGGGTGGGGAAGTGGTACAGCAGGTATTTTCCAGAGGAGGTCAAAGGGCCAGGGATCCACAGCTTAAGTGAGAAGGATTCCCACAGGTATATACTTTTACTATGAAGGAAGGGCGGGCAGACCACAGGTGTAGGCTGGCTGAGGATTTGGTGGTGAAAAGATGAGGTAATACTCAGCTAATGGCCTCTATTTTCCCATGACCTATGAGGAAAAAACTCAACTGGGAAGGAAGCGAATCAATTTCAGGGAGAAGATAGGAAATATTAAGCTATGGTATCCTCCCAGCTACCCAGAGGAGGGCGGCAGGGCAATCAGAAGTTTGAGGCCTGCCAGGAAAATTTACAAAACCCTACAATATGCTAGTTATTGTGACAAGAAATTCCCTGCCTCCCAGAAAACACTAATCAGATCAGATGAGATCAGAGAGATACTGATAGTACGGACTTTCAGAAAAAGATTTAACTTGCAAGAGAGCTCTTTGGAGAACTGAGAACTGTGAGGCTTTAATGCTAGCAGAGCTCTGAATGCTAGCAAAAAGTCTCTTCTATACATTTGACTTTTTTTTGAGGTAAAATGTTTTCTTTTTCTTTTTTCTTTTTTGGCATTTGCCTCAAGAATACAGATGTTGGTTTTCCAACTTTTTATTGTTTTTGGTGGTACCAGGGATTGAACTCGTCAGAGCCTTGTGTTTGCAAGGTAGATGTGGAGCCAAGGAGCTAAAGCCCCGGCCCTTGAGACAGTGCTTCACTCTGTAGCCCACGTTGGCCTCCAACTCCGGCCAAGGCTTCCCGAGTGCTGGGACAGCCATATAAAATTCTCTTGCCAACCAAATGATCTTTTGATGCACCATTCCAGCAATATCAAGAAGCTGAAGGGGCCGGGGAGTTAGCTCAGTGGTTCCGGCGCCTGTCTCGCAAGCGCAAGGACCCGGGTTCGATTCCCCAGTAACCACATAACAATACTGGGTGTGGAGACCCACACCCAGCAGCAACCAGCACCACATACCACAGTGCTGGGCGTGGTGGCTCACGCCTGTAATCCCAGCACTTGGGAGGCAGAGGCAGGAGGATTGTGATGTGAGTTTGAGGCTGAGCTCAGGGCCAGCCTGAACCACAAAGCGAGACCCTGTCTCCAAAAAAAACCAAAAAAAAAAAAAAAAGAAGCTGAAAAATTATCTAGCATCTGTTAGATAAAATGTACAGCACTGACCTCGAAGGTGGCTGGAAGAAACTACAAAGAAAGGAAATTAACTGCCTTTTCACATGTATGTAGAAATAACCAGATTGCAAGGTGGAACCCAAAAAATTCTCAAAGAGCACACTTAAAAACACTAAAAGTATAGAGGGTTTCTGGGATTGCTGTAGTGGTGGACCTATAGCCTAGAGAACAGAGGAGGGGTAAAAGTGTCAAATTGGTGTCACTTCAGTTAGATCATGAAGAAGAGGTGGAAAATATTCACATAAATGGAGGGAAAGAGAAGGGAAAAGGATCAAAATAAGAAGCACTACAGACAGGCAAAAGTGCCCATGAGGGGGATGCTCAGTCTAAGACTCCAACTACGTAGCAAAAAGCTATAGGACAGCCGAGTGTGGTGGCTCATGCCTATAATCTCAGCACTGAGAGGTTGAGGCAGGAGGATTACCATGAGTTCAACACCAGCCTCAGTTACCCAGTGAGTCCATGGCCAGCCTGAACTGCACCCTGAGATCTTGTCTAATACAAAACAAAACAAAACCTTACAGAACATAAGGCAAGAAATTAAGGCTTTATTCATGAAGTACCTGCGAGTCATTAAAGACACTATAGTCCAGCTGGGAAAACTGGTGCACACCTGTAGTCCCAGCATTCCAGAGGCCGAGGCATATAATAATAATAATAATAATAATAATAATATGCCCGGAGTAGCTCACTGTGAAGGCCCCAGGTTCAATTCACAGTAACAAAGAAAACAAAAATTAAAAATATGTAATCCAAAAAGGATATGCTTTTCACATTCAGCCACAGGTGAGACGCGCCTAGCCCAGATTATTCTGCTAAACCATTTGTGATGAATGATTTGATGTGAACAGCATAGCTTGCAGTGCAAATCTCTGGAATTTAATACATTAGTATTATGTGAGAAATCTCAACTACATTATATAAAAGCATCCTAAATTCCCACATTTTCCCCCAACAGCTTGGAAACCTAATCTGTTTGAGCACAACATCACAGCAGCGATAAAGAAATGAATGATTGTACGAGGCCAAGTTGAACTATCAGCTCATCTACACCGCTGATGCTCTAAAAATCATAAACTACTAAGCGATTCTGGGCACTGTCACAATTCATAGACCTCCTATAGTTTGTAGTTTTCTAAAGCCGAGCCAATTATTTCCTCAGGTGTCTCACAACTAGCATTCAAACAACACCTCTTCAGTTGTAGACCCATTTTCTAATATCAATCTGGGACACACCCAGAGCGCTTCCAAAAAAAACAAAGCAAACCTTTTGGAGCAGAGGCTTCCGTGAGCCTCCAGAAACATCGGCCCCACGTTAGGGTGACAATGATGGCTCATCTCCAGTTCCAGAGAAACCCAACAATCGCTAGCAGCACTCATCGCTTGGGCGGCAGTTCCCAATGGGTCTCCGAGTCCCCTCCCTACGCCCAACGGCCCCGTGCCCGCTCCTACCCTCAGGTTAGCCCGGAGGCCCAGCCTCTTGGCCAGGTTCTGCAGGTCGCAGTATTTGAAGGAGTTCAGCTCCTCTGCGGAGGGGATGGTCATCGTGTTCTAGCACTCCAGACAACACAGATTTCAGGAGCGCTGTTCAAAGACCTGGCGCCACAGCGGCGTTGCTCCAGCGGAATTTTATAGTCAGTTTAAATGAAGGCGGAGCCATTCCATTGGTTAAAAATTATTCGAAGGCGGGGTTTTAACGCTGGCCAATAAAAAGTATGATTCCCAGCCCGGGGTGGGAGGGGACTGTGTTGTCCCCATCAGTACGCAAGCGCCGAAGGGAGTGAGGCGGGTCTTACAAAAGCGCGCGGGAACGCCTATGGTTTATATTGGCCAATGAGGACCTAGAAGCCCGCTGGGATGGGCCCTGGAGCGTTTGAAACCTTGGCGCGGACAGCTAGGAAGATGGCTGTCTGGCCGCGGAAGCAGCGCTCGCAGCCTATGACGCTATCCCGGGGCGACTTTGGCGAGAGCGCCGAGACAATAGACCAGCCAGGCTTGACGACCTCCATGGAGTGGGATACGCAGGTGGTGGAGGGGTCCTCGCCGATCGGCCCGACGGGTCTAAGAGCGGACCAGCAGCTCACCGGGCCGCGGCTGCCATCGTGGCTGCAGCCCGAGAGGTGCGCCGTGTTCCAGTGCGCGCAGTGTCGCGCCGTGCTCGGCGACTCTGTGCACCTTGCCTGGAACTTGTCGCGGACCCTCGGGGTTGTGGTGTTCTCCAGTGAGTGGGCAGCGCCGGAGTTGGGGCGGGCTCCCTACTGAAGGGAAACGAGCTGGGTGACACAACGTATGAAGGTTCGGAATACCAGACTGCTTCTGGGACACTGGGAAGTGCTGGTTGCTGGTTTTCGGTATCAGAATCGAACCCGGGGCTTCGCACGCTTTGGGCTAGCTCAGCTACACCCCTTTTTCTTAATTTTTATTGCCCAATGAGTCTATTTAGGCGGGAGGTTTTCCTTTTTAAGAGCGTTCGCGTTAAATATTTGACTAGTGTTTTTCTTCCTAGAAGTAACAAAAAACGTCGTTTTGGAAGACCCTTTTCTGGTTGGCATCGAAGGTTTACTCAAATGCAGGTACTGTATTGTCAAGAACTCGAAGGGGTTCTCTATCCTCAATGGTCTCTATCCTCAATGAGTTTTGGGAGTATAGGAAGCGGCTTGTTAATGGTGTTGCTTTATTACTGCCATAAAATATATTTGAATGACAGGGTGCGTCTTTAAACTGTTTGACTCCTGTAGTTGTTGCATTAATGAAACAAAAAGTTAAATTTGTATGCCTGTTTCTCTGAAATAAGACCTAAAGGAAAATAATCAGCCTTGAAAACTAGAGAACAGAAATGCCAAGTTTACCTGTCTGACAGAGTAGCCACTGAGCAAGAAAATAGTGATGGGATTTGAAAATAACTTTGTTCCACACGTGCCTCATAAGCGCAAGATGATGAGTTCGACCCCAGGACCAAAATAAATAAATAACCCTGTTTGCCTGAGCTTCTACTGTGCTCAACAGAATGTTTACTTAAATGGAATTTTCCTTATATTGATTGTAAGGAAAGTACATTCTTTTTTCATTGTTATGGCAAATACAAACATAAAAGATGAATATTATGAATCTGTACACTATTGCTAAACTAGGATGTTTATCAGTTTATGGCCAATCTGGTTTTATCTGTAATCACATTTCATGGCAGTGGGTTTTTTTTGGTATGCCAGTGTTTGTTTATTGGGTGGGGTTTTTTTGTTTGTTTTGGTTTTTTTTTTTTAAATTTTTTTTTTTTAGATAGGCTCTTGCTTTATAATTCAGACTGGCCCTGAACCACTATATAGGCCAGGCTAGCCTCGAACTCATAGCAGTCCTCCTGCTTCTGCTTCCCCAGTGCTGGAATGACAGACATGAGCCACTACACCCAGCATTGTGATATGTGGTACCAGGGATCGAACTTGGGACCTCACACTTTCCAGGCAGTCGCCGGAACCACTGAGCTAAATCCCTGGCCCTCATGCCAGTATTTGAAGCAGATACCATTCATAAATAATTTTTATGAGAAACTTTATCAGATAGAAACTTTTTCTTTGTGCAAGATGTAACCCAATTGGGCATAGTAGGGCTGGGAATTTAGCTCAGTGGTTTAGCCACCTGCTTTGCAAGTGCAAGGTCCCCAGTTTGATTCCTGGAAGCCACATACAACAAGGCCAGGCGTGGGCCGGGGATTTAGCTCAGTGGTTCAGCACCTGTCTCGCAAGTGCAAGGGCCCAGTTGGATTCCCCGGTAACCACATACAATACAGGGTGTGTAGACTCACACCCAGCAGTAACCAGTACCACATACCATAGTGCCGGGCTCATGCCTGTAAACCCAGCACTCGGGAGGCAGAGGCAGGAGGATTGCTGTAATGTGAGTTTGAGGCTGAGCTCAGGGCCAGCCTGAACCACAAAGCAAGACCTTGTCTCAAAAAAAAAAAAAAAAACCAAGGCCAGGTGTGGTGACTCACACCCACGCCCACCAGCAATCAGCACCACATACCACAGTGCTGGGTATGGTGGCTCACACTTGTAATCCCAGCACTCGGGAGTCAGAGGCAGGAGGATTGCTGTGCGTTCCAGGCTAGCCTGGGCTACATAGTGAACTCAGGGCTAACCTGAACTACAAAGCAAGACCCTGTCTCAAAAAAACCCAAAAAACTAGACAGTTGAGCATAGTGGCACACACCCCTGAAAACCCAGCACTTTTGGAGGCTGAGGCAGGGAGATTACAAGTTTGAGCCCCCCCTGGGTAACTTAATGACTTACTGAGATCCTTTCTCAAATTAGAAACTTTTATAAAAAGGCTGGGGATATTGCAGTGTGAAGGCCTGGGTTCAGTCCCCAGTACCTCAAAGAAAAAATAAAAACACTCTTACCTAGTTGCCTTTGTACTACAGATGAGGAAATGTAGATACTATTAAAGTATCTTGCTCCCATAAAATCCTCCAGGAAGGCCAAGATTTAGCTCAGTGGTCGGGCACCTGCCTCGCAAACTCGAAGTCCAGAGTTTGATCCCAGGTACAAAAAACGCCAATAGGTTTTAAGATAGAGGCTGAGTGGTCACTTCCTGATTGAAGAGAAGATGTGGCCTACATGAAAGTGATATCAAATGGAATCCTGAAGATGAGGCCACACCACAGAACTGTGATCATAACTTACAGGAAGATAAAGAGCCTGGGACCATTAGAGAAACAGAAATCTCAGGTTTCTCAGGAGCTAGAGCAAAAACTGAAATAGAGACCAAAGCAAATGCCTATGAAGAGTGCCCTTCTGGAATTTCCTTAAATATGGGGAACAAATTTCAAGAATTGCATGAAAAACATTCTGAACAGAAAACTTCAACCTCAAGATTCAGAGTTAGAAAGAGAAAATGCTCCAGAAAAGATAAAATGAAAAGATTACAGTGAAAAGGGGTTATTGGGGGCTGATTTAACTAGCTCTTTCTAGAATGTCTTCCTATATGTGAGCCATCTCAGTCTTTAAATCATGAGGTAGATCTTAGAAGGAAAAGTGGTGTGACTGTACTAGATGGCGTAACCTGAGATACCTGAATCATCTAAGAACTAGTTTGTTTTCACTACTCTTCCCAGTTACTTCTTAAAAGAGAGAGTGAAATACTTATTAATAAGGATAAGAAAAAAGATTGACTGAATTAATACTCCTAAAAAAAGTCATGGTACCACAGGAAAAAATAATAAGTAAGTAAATCCTTCAGTGTCCATGACCCAGTGGACTAAGGCAAGCCCTAGCAAGTAAGATCTGACCCTTCGGATGGAGGGAGTCAACCAGAACACCACAACAGGGACTCAGTGTCTTTCTTTCTTTTTTTTTTGAGACAGGGTCTCGCTTTGTAGTTCAGACTGGCCCTGAGCTCAGCCTCCAACTCACATCACAGCAATCCTCCTGCCTCTGCCTCCCGAGTGCTGGATTATAGGTGTGAGCCGCCACCCCCGGCACTGTGGTATGTGGTACTGATTGCTGCTGGGCGTAAGTCTCTACACCCAGTGTTGTATGTGGTTATCGGGGACAAACCTGGGTCCTTGCGCTTGCAAGACAGGCGCCAGAACCACAGAGCTAAATCCCCAGCCCCTTTTTTTTGTTTGTTTTTTGAGATAGTGTCTCACTTTGTAGTTCAGACTGAACTCAGTATGTAGCCCAGACTGGCCTCGAACTCACAATAATCCTCCTGCCTCTGCATCCCAAGTGCTGGGATTATAGGTATGAGCCATCACCCCCTGGCCTTGTGGTATGTGATTACTAGGGACTGAACTCAGGGTACTGCATTTGCAAAGCAGACACTAGAAACCACTGAGCTAGATCCCTGCCCCAGAAGTTGCATTTTTAATGAGCTCCCAAGTGGCATTGGTGTTGCTATCCAAGACCAAACACATTTGGGAGTCCATGGTTTCCTGGGATCTTGTGAAGTGATCTTCACCTCACAGCGGAATGTCTGCAGTTAACTAGGCCTTGAGTACTGGTTTTTACTGACACTCCTGTGGCTATCGCTGGTTCCTCCCTTTTGTACTGGGGAATGAACAGTGGGTCCTAAGGTCCACCTTAATCCCTTTTTTTAGTGTTTTTGGAGACAGAGTCCCACTTTGTAGTTCAGGCTGGTCCTGAACTCACTATGTTACCCAGGCCAGCCGTGTACTCACAGCAATCCTCCTGTCCCTACCTTCTGAGTGCTGGGATTACACATGTGAACCACCATGCCCAGCACTGTTGTATGTGGTACTGGGGATCGAACTTGGGACCTTGCACTTGCTAGGCAGACCCTGGAACCACTAAGGTAAATCTACCATCCTCCCCCTTTTTAAAAAAAATTTTTAAATTTTTTTTTAGACAGTTTCATTTTGTAGTTTGGGCTGGTCCTAAACTCGCTATGTAGCCCAGGTGAGCCTCAAACTCAGCAATCTTTCTGCATCTGCCTCTCAAGTGCTGGGATTATAGGCATGAGCCATCATGCCCAACATTGTTGTATGTGGTTATTGGGGATCAAACTTGTGACCTTGTACTTGCCAGGAAGACGAAACTACTGAGCTAAATCCCTGGCCCAGGGACTCAGTTTCTTAATGGATTGAGGATGCCCTGGCCAGAGGCTCAAAATGATCAGAGGTAAACCATGAGAATTACTTTTTGTCATAAACTATAGTTCTGTAGCCACAAAAGTGTTCCTGTATTATAAAATTCATCACCTTTATCCTTATTGTATACCAAAACCCAATGAAATATTTTTACAATAAACATTTTGCTTATAAGGTTGCAATTTCTGGCCATTTTTCTCTGTGCCTTATATTTGTTTCATTTGAGAAACTTATCAAAGAGATACAATGCTTTAAACTAATTAAGGTACCAAGATTATAGTACTACTTAGTGGGGGACATTTGCTATTAAGTTTAGTGTCTATATTCTGTTGTTGTTTTGCTTGTTTTTTTAGTATCCAGGGACATGGATGTGTTTCTTTTAAGTCTATGATTTTATAGTACTTTAGAAAAAAAAGTACTAGAGGGGGCCGGGGAGTTAGCTCAGTGGTTCCTGCGCCTGTCTTGCAAGCGCAAGCACCCTGTTCGATTTCCCGGTAACCACATAACAATACTGGGTGTGGAGATCCACACCCAGCAGCAACCAGTACCACATACCACATTGCCGGGCGTGGTGGCTCACGCCTGTAATCCCAGCACTCGGGAGGCAGAGGCAGGAGGATTGTGATGTGAGTTTGAGGCTGAGCTCAGGGCCAGCCTGAACCACAAAGCAAGACCCTGTCTCCAAAAAAAAACCTAAAAAAAAAAAAAAAAAAAGTACTAGAGATT
Source organism: Petromus typicus (assembly GCA_004026965.1). Classification (NCBI taxonomy): domain Eukaryota; kingdom Metazoa; phylum Chordata; class Mammalia; order Rodentia; family Petromuridae; genus Petromus; species Petromus typicus. The sequence goes on from PVIR01033678.1 coordinate 15,292, forward strand.
GAACCCAGCATCTCCAGCTCTTTTTATATTTGTATTTTGAGACAGTGTCTTAGTATGTACTTTAGGCTGACCTTGAACCTTGAACTCATAGCAAACCCCTTGCTTTTTTTATTTTTTATCTTCAGACAAAGTGTCAGTAAATTGCTGAGTTGCCCACATGGGACTTTAACTTGTGATACTCCTGCCTTAGCTTCCCAGAGTGCTTCCTATTTTACAGGGCTATACCACCATGTACAACAAGTACTTTTATTACTAGAATTTTATTGCATAATATATGTTATATAAATAAATGTCTCCTTCACCAAATCACTTTAAAATTCCTTTGACAGCCAGGCATGGTGGCAAATGCCTATAATTCCCCATCACTCTAAAGGCTAAGGCAGGCAAATAACCAAGTTTGAGTCCTGTCCAGGAAACTTAGTGAGTTAGTAAGGCCCCATGTCAGAATAAAAAAGTGGCTAGGGGATGTGTAAAAGCCTTGCATTCAGTCTCCCCTTCTGTAAATTGCTTTCAGTACATGCATGGTAAAACAATCGTGAGGTTACAGGTGTGTGCAACCTGGCCGGGCTTTGCTTTTCTCTCCCTTTTTTTTCCTTTCTGAGGGAGGGTCTTACCTTGTACTTCAGGCTAGCCTTGAATTCACTGTGTATCCGAGGCTGGCCTCAATCTCACAGCCATCCTCCTGCCCCAGCCTCCTGAGTGCTAGGATTATAAGCATGTACCACCACATCTGACTTTCAAAGTTTTTCTTAAAATATTTCTTTGTAAAAAACAAAATAAAATTTAATTGTAATATTTGAATATGTCATACCGATATGTAAATATGTTGTATCTTGCCTATGTAGCATAAAAGCTAACATCAGCATTTGACCATTCAATAATCTTTTAGATGCTAAAACAAAGATTGCTTGCTGTGCTAATGGGATTACTTTTTCCCTTTCTCATTTAGTAAGGGTATTTTTTCCAGTTAAGTTTTAAAATATGCCAGGTGTGGTGATTCATGCTTGTAATCCTGGCACTCTGGAGGCTGAGGCAGGAAGATCACTACAAAGTCAAGGTCAACCTAGGCTACATAGTGAGTTTAAGACCAGCCTGGACATGGTGAAAACTTGTCTCAAAAAACACAAAATTTTTTTAGATATCTGCAAAAAAAACCCAAATCTGAGTTTTACTTATAAATTATTTTATAAGCCCCTGGTCAACTGGATTACTTTGTATCTACTTTAAATTGACAGTGATTTAAACAGGGTGATTTGTTTAATTTTTTTTTTTTTTTTTTGAGATAGGGTTTCACTTTGTAATTCAGGCTGGTCCTGAATTCAGCCTTGAACTCAGCAGTCCTCCTGTCTCTGCCTCCAGAATGCTCGGATTACAGGCATGAGCTACGAGGCATTGTGGTGTGTGGTACTCATTGCTGGTGGGTGTGAGTCTCCATGCCTAGCATTGTTTTATGTGGTTAATGGGGATCAAACCCAGGACCTTGTGCTTATAAGGCAGGTGCCAGAACCACTGAGCTAAATCCCGGCCCATGTTTAAAGATTTTTAATGTTAATCTCATTAGTTAGCTGTTTTCTGCTTTTCAGAGATAAACTTTTTCTCTACTTTAATGACAGTTGTACATCCTGATTGCTTTTATGGCCACATTCCACGAGAGATTCTATGCTTTAAGGTATAATAACATTAAAACCTAACCTAAGCTATATAGCATTGTTTCATTTTCATACTTATTATAATAGTTTTTTTATTTCTTATATATTAAGTGATAGGAATACTTACAGAGACTGGTTACTTTTTATTTGTCCTGATTTTCTTTCTTACCCTTATTCTGCTTTCCCCACCCCAGCACTTATAACCGCTTATTCTGCAGTTCCTGTGGGATTCTGATTGGATTCCATCTGTACTCCACACATGCTTCTCTGGCTGCCCTCAGAAGTCATTTCTGTCTTTATAGTGAGAAAATGAGCTGGTGAGTAGACACAGATATTATCAAATGTGGTTTTTTTTGTTGTTGTTGTTGTTGTTTTTTAGGTTTTTTGAGACAGGGTCTCACTTTGTGGTTCAGGCTGGCCCCAAGCTCAGCCTTGAACTCACATCACAGCATTCCTCCTGCCTCTGCCTCCTGAGTGCTGGGATTACAGGCATGAGCCACCACGCCCTGCACTGTGGTATGTGGTACTGGTTGCTGCTGGAGTGAGTCTCCACACCCAGTATTGTATGTGGCTACCAGGGAATCGAACCAGGGCCCTTGCGCTTGCAAGACAGGTGCTGGAACCACTGAGCTAACTCCCCGGCCCTATTTTTTTTGTCTTTTTTTTTTTTGAGACAGGGTCTCGCTTTGTAGTTCAGGCTGGCTCTGAGCTCAGCCTCAAACTCACATCTCAGCCATCTTCCTGCCTCTGCCTCCCGAGTGGTGGGATTACAGACGTGAGCCACCACGCCTGGCACTGTGAGATGTGGTACTGGTTGCTGCTGGGGTGAGTCTCCACCCCCAGTATTGTATGTGGCTACTGCAAACCTGGGTCTTTGCGCTTGGAAGACAGGCGCTGGAACCACTGAGCTAAATCCCCGGCCCCTATCAAATGTGTTTTAGAAGATCTTCAGAAAAAGGCAAAGTATTTGTACC
>PVIR01033679.1:0-17565 GCA_004026965.1 Petromus typicus
CCTTGCGCTTGCGAGACAGGCGCCGGAACCACTGAGCTAACTCCCCGGCCCTGCTTTGTTTTGTTTTAAAGGACCAGGGCCAGGGATTTGGATCAGTGGCTCCACATCTGTCTTGCAAGTACAAGATCATGAGTTCAATTCCCAACACTGAAAAGAAAGAAAAAAAAAAGGATGCATAGATTTTTATTTTATTTATTTATTTTTTTTAGGTTTTTTGAGACAGGGTCTTGCTTTGTGGTTCAGACTGGCCCTGAGCTCACCCTCCAACTCACATCACAGCAATCCTCCTGCCTCTGCCTCCCGAGTGCTGGGATTACAGGTGTGAGCCACACGCCTGGCATTGTTGTATGTGGTTACAGGGGATCGAACCTGGACCCTTGCGCTTGCTAGGCAGGCGTCAGAGCCATTAAGCTATATCCCCCGCCAGCAGTGACTAACTTCTTGTTGCTACTACCTACAAGTAAATTGCACCCCAGACCCTGTCCTAATCAGATGCCTGGAATACTGAGGTTATCCTAGATACAGAAGGCAATTTCTCAGCTGCCAGGAGTGAGACTAGCTCATATGCACTAAATGACATAACAAAGGATACTGCTAATAAACTGGACAAAGGTTCCCAACTCACAAGATAAACCAAACAGCAAAGCAGGGTTTACTGGTTCTAGGAAAGGAGGAACAGGACACAGCTTTCGGGCGATCTCTCAGTCTCTCCGTCCAGGCTTTACCAAGCCCGAGGTCCACTGGGTCCTTCCATCCTTTCCTGGGGCTGGGGTCGGCTGGCTGCCTAGTGGCGAGACTGTAACACTCGGCACAGCCGAGGCGATCTTGCAGTCTGGGCCGAGGCGCTGTACCAGGGCAGGCTTGAGCGGCACGTGAGAGGCCCTGAGGTGGGGGAGGGAATGGATCCGTTTCCGACAAGACTGTGCAGGCCGCCTCCGCAGCGTCCGGAGCTCTGTGGTGCCGGAGGGGGACACAGCGCTGGAAGCAGAGTTCTGTCAGCAGATTACAGACCAACAGGAAGTCTCGCAAGCTTCTCATTGCTGGTGTGGCTGCTCCATAACCTAGATGGTAGTTTTAGTTGCATTTCTTACATCCATTTATTCTAATATATCTACAGAACCTGCCGTTGTCAACTCCCAGGTGCTGACTGAGGTAAAAAGGCATCTCTTATTTTAACTGTTTGCGCAGGACCCTTTCTTTACTTAAGTTACGGTGCAGGAGCAGACAGACCAGAGTCAATGGTACTTCTAAAGCATTTCAGGAAAGGGGAAGTACAAGACATTTTGAAACAGAAGAAGTAGGTGCTGCCATACTCTGGCAAATGTTTCCAAATGAGGTCTTAAAACAACTTCCAAGCATGGTAGGGATAATCCCAGCAGTCTGGGAGGCTGAGGCAGGAAGATCACTTGTTGGAACCCAGCCTTGGGCAATTTAGCAACTTACCCAGATCCGGTATCCAAAAAAAAAAAATTTTTTTTTAAAGGGCTATGGCTACAGCTCAGTGTGAAGGCCTGGGTTCAGTCCCCAGTACTGAAGAAAAAGTCTTGATTAACAGCTTTAACAGCTAGCATGGAAAATTCCTGAAGATGTACCAATTGCTCTCTGAGATAGAGTACCAAGCTACTGCACACAGACACACACACACACACACACACACACACACACTCACACGTGCTCAGGGCTGTGGGGTAAAAGGACACCCACTTTGCATCCTGCAGAGGAGGCAGAGGCTGGATACTATGTCGAGCACCTTGGAGATGCCACAACTGGAGAATGGATAAAGAGAAGCTTACTGTACTTTGGTCTTTTTGTTTTGTTTTGTTTTTTTAGACAGGGTCTCACTTTGTAGTTCAGGCTGGTCCTGAACTCAGCAATCCTCCTGCCTCTGCCTCCCAAGTGCTGGGATGACAGGCGTCAGCCACCACACCTGGCACTGTGGTATGCGGTACTGATTGCTGCTGGGCGTGAGCCACCATGCCCAGCGTTGTGGTACGTGGTTACAGGGCTCAAACCTGAGACCTTGTGCTTCCAAGGCAGGCGCTGGAACCACTGAGCTAAATCCCAGGACAAGCTTAATGTAAAGCAAATTTGCAAAAATAAATGCATGTCACTTGTTACCATCCCTTTCCATGTTTAATGACCCATCATGGGGTCTCTGAGGTGGCCCCAGCGGAAGAATTCACAGCACAGAAATCAGCAAATATTGCCCAGGAAGCTTCCCTCCATGCTCTGAGTTGGTGTCGAGCTGTTGGGCACCACAGGTCCACACACAGGACTGGGTCCTCCCCGGGGTGACTGAAGCCAAGATGCCCCCGGGAGCTTGAATCCAGTGAGGCACATGTCAGGTCGCCTTTGAGAAAGCGATGGGCAGGACGTCTACATCCGGGAACATGTGGTCCACATACCAGGCCCATTCCTCTTCACAAAGTGCAACCAAACATTCCCGGGAGGGAGACGATAAAGATGAAAGGAGACCCTGAAAGAAGAAGGTAGAGTAGCTAGGGCTTGCTGCACAGGAGCAGTGACAATGTGGTTAAATTTTTTATATCAGCCGGGAGTGGTGGCTCACGGCTGTCATCCCAGCACTTGGGAGGCAGAGGCAGGAAATTGGTGAGTTTGAGGCTGAGTTCGGCACCAGCCTGAACTACAAAGCAACACTCTGTGTAAAAAAAAAAAAATATATATATATATACATATATATGTATATATATATAGATCTATATCTATATCTATAGATCTATATCTATATCTATATCTATATCGTATATGCCACAAAGGGAGTTGAAGAGGCCAAGAACTGGGAATATTAATGAATACAGACAAAAAAAAAAAAAAGATAACTGGCTTGTGTACACACCTGTAATTTCCAGCATTCAGGAGTCTGAGGCAGGAGAATCACCATGAGATTGAGGCCAGATTGGGCTACCCAGGGAGTCCAGGGCCAGGTTGAAATACATAGAAGAAGCCTGTCTTCCCCACCAAAAAAAAAAAAAAAAAGTGAAGAGGAAAGAGCTAGAGATGTAGCTCGGTGTAAAAGACCCCGAGTTCAACCCTCATTACTCCATACACAGTTTAGAGACTGGTTTAGTTTTGTTTGAAGGCAGAGTCTCACCATGCAGCCTCCAATTCCTGGTGATCCTCTTGCCTCAGCTTCCCAATTGCTGAGTGGGATTGTGGGCATGTGGCACCACACCTGGCTCATACAGAGTTCAGCAAGACCTTGTCTTCAAGGGATGTAGCTCAGTGAGGGCTGTGGGTTCAATCCCCAGTACCATAAAAACCAAAAATAAGGACTAGGGATTTAGCTGAAGTAGTAACACATCTACCTTGGAAAGTACAAGGGCCTGAGTTCAATCCCCGGTACTGCAAATAAATAAATAAATAAAATGGATTTGGTCATGAATGCCTGTAACCCCACTGCTCAGATGGTTGAGGTAAGAGGACTCCTATGAGTATGAGTCCAAACTGGGCTATGAAGTGAGACCGTATCTCCACACAAAACAAAAACACAGGCCTTACTCATGCTAGGCAAATGCTCTACAGCTGAGCTAGTTCCCAGCCTTTTCCGCCATGTTTTTCCTGTTTACAATTTCCTACTGTATTCCCGAAGGCACTAGGTACGTAGTAGGTCATGGCACACAGGTGTGTGTTCAGCACATTCTGTTTGCACAGCAGTGAAATCCTCCAATATCTGTCTCAGAATGTTTCCATGTTAATCAATGTACAAGTTAAAATACGCTAGAATGGGAAGCAGATCACTTAGGACATGGTGGGGGGGAGCGTGAGACAGGGTCTTGCTAGTCACTCTTCACAGAGCCAGATACATGGCACTTTCTGATGAACTTGTGTGTTGGTTTATTACTTCCCTTTGAGGCTCCTGTGTAGACCAGGATCCTGCCTACACGGAACATCTGTTGAGTGCCCAGCGGGCCGGCTCTTCATCCTCTCTCCAGGTCCAGGAACTGTGGGAGAGTCTGCCCCAGGGACACCACTAGCTCACACTTTAATTAGGCCACTAGTACTAGTACTAGGGATTTAGTAATGTCAGTGATCCTGGTGCCTGACCCGAAAGTGCAAAAGTCCTAAGTTCGATCCTTGATAGCAAAATAAATAAATAAATAAATAAAATTGAAAGAGGCCTAGCGGTGCAGCCATGAGACCTTGGGCTAAGAAAGACTTCACAGGCTCCTGTGGGCTCGTTCAGTTCTTGCATCGATTGTCTCTCCAAGTTAGAAGAGCGCTGAGAGTTAGAAGTTCGCAGATTTCGACTTCCTGTTTGTGAAGAGGGTAACAAATTGCAGGGTTCCTGGGATAGCGATGGAGTCAAGGCAGCTTCCTTGTGGAAGTACATCCCAGGTCTTTTTTTTTTTCTTTTTTTTAAATTTACTTCGTCACCCTGGGCTTTGGGGACGGTTGGTTTTTTGAAACTGGATCTCACTATGTAGCTCAGACGAACCTCAAAGTCTTAGCGATTCTCCTGCCTCGGCCTCTTGAGCGACATTACAGGTGTGCACCATTACACCTAGCCTGACCCCTGGGTTTTCAGCAGAGCTCTTTTCCCAGCTCCTTTTTATTTTTTTGTACAAGGAATTAAACTCAGGACCTTGTGCTTGTGAGGCAGGTGTGGTGCCAGTGAGCTAAATTCCGGCCCTCTTTTTTTTTTTAATTTTATTATTTATTGGTACATTTTACATACATTACGATTTTTAAAATTTTTTGAGACAGTGTCTTGCTGGGATGATAAACTGCTCAACCTGGATTTGAATTTGGGATCCTCTTTGTTTCAGCCTCCGACACTGATGAGATTAGAGACCTGGGCCACCACGCCCAGGATCTAAATAAGGATCTAAATTGCCCAGGCTGCTTTAAATTTAGTACCTTCCTGCCTCAGCCTCCCGGGTAGCTGCGATTAGTTGTGTGCCACTTCAAGGATCTCCAACTATTTCCAACTCGGAGTGATTTCAGTAACCTGGGGCACCATTTAAATAAGAATGACCTAGCAAAGCCGTGCTCTGCAGGGCTAGAGCGATCTACAAAAGTCCAGACTGGGACAGTAGCTTAGGACTGCGCTGTGGCCAGGTGGGCTCAACCAGCAGGAACACAGCCCAAAACCAAGTTCAGAAAGGCCAGGTTACAATGGTGCAAGGTACAAGTACGGGCCAGAAACGAGGGAGAAAGGATCCGCTACAGACGATCAGGAAAAGCACGGGGACGTACTCGAATACATTAGGGTGAAGTCGCGTGAGCACGCCGGTGATCCCTACCCTGGGAGGCTGAGGTAGAAGGAGCTCCGTGAGCCCCAGCCCAGCTTAAACTACATAGCGAGACCCTATCTCAAAAATAATCAGGAAAGTACACGGTGCCCGGGCCCTGGCCTCGGGCCTCCCGAGGCCTCCCGAGTCCAGGGCCTGGGTCGGAAGCTCGGAAGCGGGTCAGATCTGCGGAAGGCTACTGTGGAAAAGTGGCTCTTAGCGGGGAGAAGCCGGAAGCCCCGGGCGGCGTAGTGAGCCCGAACGGCGGAGAGAGGCGGAAGAAGCGACCGCCGCCCCGCGGAGGGAGCGCGGCCGGGATTCCCGACGCAGGGACCAGGCGCGAGCCGGGCGAACGTCTCCACCCGACCCGCTCACGTTGCCGGCCCCGCCCCGGCAACGCCGGCCGCCGCCTCCTCCCCAGCTGACGCGGGGCGGAGGGGGGGCACCGCCGGCAGCACCTTTAAGGGGCGTGGCCATGCGCTCCGCCCCTCTGGCCTATCGCGCGCCACTGCGGGAGGGGTGCAGTAGGAGGCGCCTGAGCGTGGGGGGAAAAGTGAGGCGTGCATCGCTGCGCAGGCGCATTGGCGACGACGGATCTTGTGTTTCCAAAATGGCGGCAGCGATGGATGTGGATACCCCGAGCGGCACCAACAGCGGCGCGGGCAAGAAACGCTTTGAAGTGAAAAAGGTTGGGTCTCTTCAGTGCCTTCCTCATGGAAGCTGGAGAGGCGCGGAACAGGCTGGCAGGCCTGAGGGTGACCGAGGCACGGAGGAAAGTGCTTCATTTCAGGGCGTTTCTGAGACTGGGAACCACGCAGGGAATCCAGAGGCGGGACTCAGGGCTGATGGGCGTGATGTCGGCCCACTCTCCTTGGTAGTTGAGTTTCGCTGTTAGTGTCCAGGGCCCAATCACCGAGGTGCTTCTTGAGATGCGCGGGGTTGCAACTTGGCTGCTGGAGCCAAGCGCCTGAGCTGTCACTGGAGTGGCCGAGGGGTGGGGAAAGCACGGTGTGGGGTGGGAGGAAAAAGGGGGAGTCTGATCGACTGCGGCGGGTGGAGGATGGGGCAGTGCGGCGAAAGCTGGGAGCCTGAGCCCTACGGCATCGGAGGCCTCCAGAACCCCAGCCGGTGATCTCTCGGCCCCGCCCCTTCCTGGAGCTTGGGGTGTCCACTATCCTGGAGGACCCGGTCTTGGTCCTCGTCGAGTGGAGGCCTCCATGAGCCCCCTTTCTGGCCGTTGCCCCTCCCCGAGAGTAGTAAAAGCTTAGCTCGTAGGAGACGTCTGCAGTTGGTTGTCACACAGCCCTCTCGCTGCTTGGTTCTGTCACATCCAGGATTGTCGTTAAGAACACCACCACCAAAATTAAAAGGCATGTGCAATTTGTTCAAAAAAAGAAGGAGAAAAACGTGCGAGCTCTGATCTTGTGCCGTTAGAAAGGGTTGAGTAATAAGGGCAAATGACCTGGTCAGAGTGGGAAAGTAGAGTCGGGGAACGCGTCTTTTTGCTTGAGATACGGAGATGTCTGGTAGTGGTTTGCCAACAGTCTGGGAGAAAACTGTCGATCCCCACCTGAGATGGAATAAATCTGTTCAAAATGAAGAACCCCAAATAGGAAGGAAGCTGTTATTCCCAGAATATTGGCTAAGCACAGACAGTGTTCCACCTCCTTTCCACATTTTTTCCCCTCTTTGCTTTTTGGCGTCTCATTGTGGCTGCTGCTCAGAACCAGCAGCCATATTGAAGAATAGGATGGAGGTTTTTCCTCCAAGTTAACACTGAGGTAGAAAAAGTGCTGGAGAAGTTGGTAGACTCTAAGGATTGGCTCTGAAAAACGGTAAAGATGGGGAAGTGACACCACATTCATGGATGAAAGGGTTGTTTGGGGGTAGATATACGTGAAGAAACCAGAGTCTCAAATTATTTAAGTAGTTTTAGATAAACTTACTGGAATTGTCTTAAGTATGAATTAACATGTAACATTTGAGAAGATCAGTTTATTTGATAAGAACTAAACAAAATTCTAATGAGTTTTCTAGTGTGAATCTAAGATTTAAATGATAACCTTGCGGATACTGACATAGGATGACTAGTTATCCAGCTTATCCGTGATTACCCACCTTATGACCCAGTCATCTTAGTTCATTTTGTTTTGTCCATTTACCTTCCTGCTCATGCCTCCAAAGCTGCCCAGAAGAACAGATATTTATGGGGGTTTGAACTCTTCTGCAACTAGGAGGGAAACCTGCATAATAAATCTATGTTTAGCCTAAAACAAGTACTTACAAGTGATTTCTAAGTTGCTATGGCTAAGTTATTTTATGTTTTGTTCTGTTCTGAGATGGAGTTCTCTTTGTAGTTCATACTGGCCCTGAGCTCACTATGTAGCCTAGGCAAGCCTCAAACTCACAACAATCCTCCTGCCTCTGTCTCCCAAGTGCTGGGATTACAGGGGTGAGTAATGCCCAGCATTGTGATAACAGGGATTGAACTTGCACTTGCCAGGCAGACACTGGAACTACTGAGCTAAATCCTTGGCCCATGGCTAAGTTATTTTAAACAACGGTGGGAAAAAAAATTAAAAGATGCTTATCTGTTTCTGGGGAATAGGAAAGAAAACAGAAGAGAAACAGTGTAGTCTGTTATCCTCTGACATATTAAAACTAGTATATACCCCAGATTGTTTTTGTGTGGTGGTCCCTATGGCCAAACTAAAGGTAAGTGCAGCTGCGACTTTGAAGTCCTGAGTGTGTGCCTCTTTTCTCTCTGCAGTGGAATGCAGTAGCCCTGTGGGCCTGGGACATTGTGGTTGATAATTGTGCCATCTGCAGGAACCACATTATGGATCTCTGTAAGTAATGAGAGGAGGATGGGAGGAAGTAGGGAAGGGTTGTACGGAGATTGTAGCTGTCCTGCTGTGACCACCTCCTTCACAAGGAGATACGAAGCCCAGAGCACATGGAGGCTCCACATCTAGGCCACTGGTGTGTTTGAACTAGAGTGATTTTTATGATGTTCTGGAAGCAAACCCAGATCGCAGAATCAATTAATCTAAAGCTGGTAAGGACATGTTTAGAATGACCATCGACACAGAAGCACTATGATTGGTCCTCTCTGTACCCCATCACATATCCAGACTCAAAGGCAGAAAATACAAACTTTGAGCTAGAACAATCCATCCGGACTAGTCTGTCTGTCTTTCCTTTCGTCTTTGAGACAAGGTCTCCCTTTGTAGTTTAGGCTGGCCCTGAACTCACAGCAATCCTCCTACCTCTGCCTCTTGAGTTCTGGGATGACAGGCATGAGCCACCATGCCCGGCATCGCACAGATCCACTGAGCTAAATTCCTGGCCCTGGACTAATTTCTGTTGGGCCAGACTTACAGTTGGAGTTGAGTGTGGTAGCACATGTCTGATGAGAGCCCTCTGGAGGCTGAGCGGAAGGAACCCGGCAAGTTCAAGGCTGACCTGAGTTAGAGAGTGAGACTGTGTCTCAAAAAGCAAAAGAAAGAGAGCCGGGATTTAGCTCACTACTTCCAGCGCCTGTCTTGCAAGCGCAAGGACCCGGTTCAGTCTCCAGTTAACCACATACAACACTGGGCGTGAAGACTCACACCCAACAGCAGTAAGTACCACATACCACTGGGCATGGTGGCTCACGCGTGTCATCCCAGCACTCGGGAGGCAGAGGCAGGAGGATTGCTGTGATGTGAGTTTGAGGCTGAGCTCAGGGCCAGCCTAAACCACAAAGCGAGAACCTGTTTCAAAAAAAAAAGCAAAAGAAAGAAAAGTTAGAGTAAAGATTTTTGCTATTACCCCCAAGCATCATCAAGAGGACATCCCTGTCAATGTCTACCTAGGTAATGAATTAAGCTAAAGAAATTTTTTAAAAATCTCCATATGTGGGGCCAGGGAGTTAGCTCAGTGGTTCTAGCGCCTGTTTGCAAGTGCAAGGACCCAGGTTCAGTCCCCGGTAACCACATACCATACTGGGCGTGGAGACTCATGCCCAGCAGCAACCAGTACCACATACCAAAGTGCTGGGCATGGTGGCTCACACCTTTCATCCCAGCACTCAGGAGGCAGAGGCAGGAGGATTGCTGTGATGTGAGTTTGAGGTTGAGCTCAGGGCCAGCCTGAACCACAAAGCAAAACCCTGTCTCAAAAAAAAAAAAAACAAACCTGCAAAAAAAAAAAATCTCCACATGTGGGGCCGGGGATTTAGCTCAGTGGTTCCAGTGCCTGTCTTGCAAGCTGGGGGCAGGGTTCGATCTGCTGGGAGCCACATACAATACCAGGCATGGAGACTCTCACCCAGCAGCAATCAGTACCACATACCACAGTGCCGGGCCCATACCTGTAATTCCAGCACTCGGAGGCAGAGGCAGGAGGATTGCTGTGATGTGAGTTTGAAGCTGAGCTCAGGGCCAGCCTGAACTACAAAGCAAGACCCTGTCTCAAAAAAAAAAAAAAAAAAATCTCCCCATGTTTTATTACACAGTGAACCTGATTATTGCTATTGATTGACGGTTTTCATATCTTTGTGGTAATGGACTAAAAATACTGATCACACTAGGAACAATTCAGGTTTCTGGTTTTTATCTGGATACAAAAATAGTTTCTCATTGAGATAAAAAGTGGGATAAAGAAATCTAAAGTTGCTAGCCTTGGGATCACAGCGCTCATGTTTTAGATCACTCTGCTTTGTTTCCACCTTCGCGTTGATCCTCTTACTCATGGCGGTAGTTGCTCAGGCCTCCTTTGGATTCTTCAAGTGCCCTTTCTCTCCTGTGTTCCCTCTCCGCCTTCTGCCTTCTCTTCTCCTCATGTTCATCTGGCCCAGCCCTGTCCAGTGGAAAGATAGCCACAAAAGCGAGCACGTAAAGAATGTTTTTTGGTTTTTTTTTTTTTGAGACAGGGTCTCGCTTTGTGGTTCAGGCTGGCCCTGAGCTCAGCCTCCAACTCACATCACAATCCTCCTGCCTCTGCCTCCCGAGTGCTGGGATGACAGGCGTGAGCCACCACGCCCGGGACTATGGTGTGTGGTACTGGTTGCTGCTGGGTGTGAGTGTCCACACCCAGTATGGTATGTGGTTACCGGGGATCAAACCTGGGTTCTTGCGCTTGCAAGACAGGTTCTGGAACCACTGAGCTAACTCCCCGGCCCTGCATAAAGAATTTTGAATGTCCTAATCCCCATGTTCACAAATTAAAAAAAAAAGCAGCATTGATTGAACCTGTTAAATTTAAAATCTTTTCAACAGTTAGTGTAAAAAAAAATTGTGACACATAGCAGGTGATGAATTGGATGCTGGAGTGCTTGCCTAGTGTGCTTGAGGTGCTGGATTTGATCTGCAGCACCACAGATTGACGACAAAAGGGAAAGCGATACGCTACATTCTTTTTGTTCTATGTCTTAGAAAATCCAGTATTCATCTCAATTTCAAACTGCCACATGTGCGGTATTGGAGAGCAGTAGGGTTAGTGGCTATGTTAGTGGCCAGTGTAGGACCAGGCCAGAGTTGACCTTCAGCTGTAACCTTGAACTTGCTCGGAGGTGGTTTTTCTGACCATAGTTCCACACAGCCATAAGCTAGGGAAGTTCTGTTAGGCAATTTGAGACATCCTGTTGTTTTGTTTTTGTTGTATTTTGAATCTCACTATGTAGTTCACACTGGCCTTGAACTGATCCTTCTGCCTCTGCATCCCTAACACTGGGATACTCCTGGCAAGGATTTATGATTCTTTTAAATTTTTTTTTTCCTTTTTATTCTGGAGTTGAACTACTCCACCTTCAAAAGCAAGAATCTTTTCTTTTTTCTTAAGCAAAACATTTATTGATACATTATATTTACTTATTTTTTGGTACTGAAAATTGAACTCAGAGCTTTGCACTTGCAAGGCAGATGCTGGAACCACTGAGCTAACTCCTTGGCCCTATTGGTAGATTTTAGACACATATAATGATAACATTCATGGTAGGGAATTTGTCTTGGGAAAGCAAGAATCTTTTTTTTTTTTTTTTTTGGCAGAACCAGGGATTGAACTCAGGACCTTGCATTTGCCAGGCAGGTGGTGGCACAAGCTACATCCCCAGCCCCTAAAAGCAAGAATCTTGATGTAGCTGTGGCCATTTTCCAATAAGTCTGATTTGGCATTAAATGAATGATTAGACACATAGCTGTACATTAATAAGAAGAGTGGTGGCCATGTCTTGTTAATCTCCTGGTCTGAAGGCTTCTCCTTCAGACCCACATGGATCCTGCAGGTGTCCTGTGGCTTTGTGTTTATTTTATATTATGTTATGTTTGTTCTAAAGACTTGCTGAAGTGCAGTCTACAAGCCTATGTTTTCTCCATTATCACTGTTAATCTTGCGCCAGGTGAACGGGCTTTTATCTTTCCAGACTCCAGTCCCTGATTGATTTGAACGAGTGAGATCTTCCCCCTCTGGAGCTGCAGCCTTTGCTTCCTCTGCAGCCCGTCGGTGGTGCTCTCCACAGTCACCTCTGCCTCAGCAGGAGTGGGATACCCACCACTTGCTACCACTGTCCACATAGGTCGTGCGAACATTTCCTGCCCTTGTCTAAATTTACTGGGCCTGGCCCTGGTACTCACTTTCTGCGCTAAAAGCCTAAAAACTTTTTCTTCTTGCGGTGCAGGGAATCAAACCCAACACCCTGTAAATGCCAGGCAGGTGCTGCCCCGCAGAGCTGCACCCCAGCCCTCTGAGCACATTTTACACTCCTCTGTAATCATCCTCCAACCCATCTTCACCATTCCCAGGCTGTACCCCTTCCTGCCTGTTACTCTAGATGCAGTCTTATGCCACTTACATACTTAGGTTCTTGGCTGGGAATTTCCAGGTAGAGAATAAATATATATCGGCCCCCACTGTGTCTTTGTAGAAGCAGTTCGGGTTTGTTTACTTGAGTACCGAGAGCCTGCTTTTCACTTGGTGTAGAAAGACTGGGTCTCTGCTGCATGCAAGATTTGATGTGAGGGAGAACAGGTATGGGAGGAGACTGGTCGTAGTGTCATTGACAGAAGCTAGAATAAGTGACAAGTCATGAGTGCCTGAGGGAAGGAAGAAACTCAACACAGCAAGTCAGGAAATGCTTCTTTTCAGAAGTACCCAGCATTATTTAGGCTTAGTAGCGCTACCACCTGCCTTGCGAGCACAAGATCATGAATTCAATTTCTAGTACCGCCAAAAAAAAAAATAGAAATAAGAAGTAGTAGGCACTTAGGTGGGTCCTGACGAGTAGAAGGGATTGAAGGTGATGTGGGGGGAAAGTGCTGCAGGTATGAAATAAAAATTCACAGAGCCTAGAAAAGACCAGGATGGAGCACTCTCTGAAGTGAGTAGCTTCCTGGCCACAACCAGATAGAAAGACTTAGAACAGCTAGGTGTATGTGCGATGGTTGTACCCTAAAAGGGCCTTGGCCCTTGCTTTAATTGTGGTTCTTATTTAGCTAATATCTTAATACAAAGTCCCCATCTTAAGAGGAGCCAGCTCAAAGGACATGAGAGTTCATCTTCTCTGCAGTCTTGGGAATGTAGTAGTTCAGCCCCATTTCCAGCTCCTGGAATATCCTGCGCAGCCCCTCAGGCCTGCATTCACTCGGGTGACAAACCAGGTCCATTGTTTGTAGCGTGAATTTCAGGTCCTTTGGTTTTCATAGTTTTAAAATAGAGGGCCACTTCACTGTGGTCTGTCTCTTGCCCTAAGACCAGTATACTCATTAACATATGAACATAAGGGCTGAGAATTTAGCTCAGTGGTCCGGTGTCTACCCAGCAAGCATAAGGTCCCGAGTTGGATCCCAGTTCACCGCATACCACATTGCCAGGCGTGGTGGCTCACGCCTGCAATCCCAGCACTCGGGAGGCAGAGGCAGGAGGATTGCTGTGAGTTCTGGGCTTGCCGGGGCTACATAGTGAGTTCAGAGCTAGCCTGAATTACAAAGCAAGACTCTGTCTCAAAAAACCAAACATGAACATAAATTCTTTACAATTTTTTTTCCATGTAAGATTGTTTGAAGTGAAGGTTCCTATTAAATAATCTTTCCTGAATCTTCGTTCTTCAGAAAGGAGACTCCATTTGGCTCTTCCCAGAGAAAACAAATTCTTCTGCTGTTTGAGCACGGTTCATCCCCGGGAGAGCTGGGCCCCCTGGCTCTCAACCCAGGTTCCTGTTCTCTAAGTTCCCTTTTTCTCCCTGTGAAGCTGACATGCGGGTATATGCAGCAGTCTGCTCTCCTTCCAGGCAAGGGTCCCTTTGGGGGTGGTGAGTATCGCAACTCAGTGGGCCCCAAATCTCCATCTGCTTGGCCTGACAGAACCCCCGGATGGAGTTTTAAGAACTTGAGTTGCCGCTGTAGCTGAAGTTGATTGGAGCACCCCCTCATCTTGCCTCTGTCCAGTTCACAGCTTCCTCCCCTTGCTTACGGTGGGTGGATTCTGTTGCCCAGCTTGGCTTGAGCCCTGCGGGGGACATGAGAGAGCAATTTCCAAGGATGGGGACAGGATACTCTGAAAATAGCAGGGGTCGCCGGGAGATGGCCTTACAGCTAGGCTACCTGCAACAGGTCAGGAGGCATCAGTTCCATTTTAACAAGTCTGCTCATGCTGGGAATTTTTTTTTTTTTTTTAAGGTTTTTTGAGACAAGGTCTTGCTTTGTGGTTCAGGCTGGCCCTGAGCTCAGCCTCAAACTCACAGCACAGCAATCCTCCTGCCTCTGCCTCCCGAGTGCTGGGATTACAGGCGTGAGCCACCACGCCCGGCACTGGTATGTGGTATTGGTTGGCGCTGGGGTGAGTCTCCACACCCAGTATTGTTATGTGGTTACCGGGGATTGAACCCGGGTCCTTGCGCTTGCAAGACAGGCACCGGAACCACTGAGCTATATCCCCGGCCCCATGCTGGGAATTTGAAAGCACTATTTCCCATTCCTTAACACAGTTTTGAAACAGGGCTAGGAAATCACTGGGAATCATACCTCTGAGTCCCATCTCCGTCTTCTCTGTTCTTCAGTTTTCATGTTCATGAAGGAACACTTATGGCTCAGTAAGCACCCGAGCATTGCTCAGCCGCCTCTGGCTTCAAGGCTGCTGATCATGGCCCTGTTGCTCTTGTCCCCGCAGGCATAGAGTGCCAAGCCAACCAGGCGTCTGCGACGTCAGAAGAGTGCACCGTGGCCTGGGGAGTCTGTAATGTAAGTTTGCTGGTCTGAAATAACTAGGGAAGAAGTGACCAGCCTGCCTTTCTCCCAAGTTTGCAAACAGCACAGAAGATTTCAAACCCTCTTGACTGTTCCTTGGCGTAGGAGAATGTGGTTGGTTATTTGCAGAGGCTCAGGCTGTGCTGGTAGTCAAGCCCCTCTGTTGGCAGCCATCAGATTCCGCGCTGGGAGCAGCTCTAAGGCATAGCCTGGTCAGCAGCACAGTCCCTCATTCACCCTCTGAGCAGACCCTGGGGCAAGTGTCGGTGGAGCTGGGTTGGGTAGAGAGGTTGAGGGTTCAAGTCTGCATGCATTTTAAGTGTGGCTGGTGTGCTGAGTAGGGATGTTTTAAACTCATAGAAGTGTTTTCCACATCATCATTGGGCTGAATGTTTGGTCTTGCAGGATGTGACAGCTGTGAAGCATAAAAAACGTTATAGCTAGTATGTTAAAAATTCATCTTTAGAGCCCCAGAGCCCCAGTCATGCAGACACATGAGCTAAAATAGCCCCATTTGGGACTCCTGTGTCGAGGGGACATAGGACCCCCAGCTCCCAGCACGATGCCGGGTCTTGCTTGCTAAGTGAATGAGTCAGGGCATTTAACACATCCCTTGTGCCAAACAGGCTCCCAGAGTCCACATGCAATTATAGTCAGGATTAAATGACTTCATGTTACAAGTGCTTAGCGGCTAACATAGTGGTACAGACCTATAGTTTCAGCTGCCTTGGAGCTGGAGCGAGAGGATCACTAGTTTGCGACTAGCTTGGGCAACGTAGCAAGACTCTGTCTCAAAATAGAAAAGGCTGTGGACATAGCTCAGGGGCACTTTCTTCGAATATCCAAGGCCCTGGGCTCGATCCCCAGTAACACCAAAAATGGCAGCAGCGGCAAAGGAGCAAAAGCTTTGAATTGCTCCTGCACATGGTAAGCTTAAGTGTTAAAGCACATAAGTAAATACAAACTTGAGGCCAGTGTTTTTTCCTTTAAAGTTGAGGCTTTCTTCCCTATCCTCATCTCTCAAAGCCCAAATGGACTACAGGATACCTCACTTGACTGGAGCACTGGATTTGAGTCTTCCCACACAGCTCCCAAGTTGGGCAAGTCCCCTTGGCTTCCTATCTGTGGGTGCAGATAACAGTATCAGGCACATTACTGCCAGGGCTGCTGTGGGGCTCTGATGAGGCTGCAGATCTCTGTAGAACTGGCACCTGGGGCATGGACCTCTGCAAGCATTTCCTCCCTGATGTACTGTTGGTGTGAGTTTCACTGTGGACCTGGAGAATGCTGGGTAGCAGAAGTGAGAGATGGAGATGAGTGTTTTGGCCTGTCCCCAATACTGGGGGCCGATAAACATGGCTCTGCCTTCTGCCTCTTGAAGTTTGCTTTTTCTCTTTTTCACAGTGAGCTGTGAGAGTCAGCAGACATATAGACATGTGACCTTGTACGTAGCTGTTGCTCTGGAGAATGTAGGTGACTTGATGAGAATCCATAGCATTAGATTCCGGTTTCTTAGTGTTTTAGGTTTTTTTCAGTGATACTAGGGATTCAACCCAGGGCCTTCGCACTGAGCTACATTCCTGAGCCTTATAAATTTTAAATTTTAAGATGTCTTTAAGTTCCCAGGCCATGCTTAAACTTGGTGATCCTCCTGCCTCAGCCTTCCATACTGCTGGGATTATAGGTGTGCAGCACCACACCCAGCTGGATTTCATTCTTCATTACAGAATTAAAACTTTTGTTTCCAAAAGTCAGTTTGCAAGATTATCATCCATAATGTCTGATTGCTGAAGCTGCATACCTATTGTGGGGAGACCCGTGAACTAGACTTGAGAGCCATTGCTAAATCAAGTTAGGTGAGCTTCTGTTGGGAGTGTCTGTTCCTCGTGGCCCCTCTCCCACTCAGCAGTCACATCTTCTGTGAGAGGGGCCTCCACTGCTTCTCTTCATACTCTGCTGACATGAGCGGCTGGGAGGGGACAAGTGTCTGCTGTGAGGCTGTGACCTCGCCTGCCTGCTGCTCACCCAGACCTGCACATGGCTCCCCCAGACGCAAGCAGCTCCTAGCTCCTTGTCTTCAGCAGCAGCGCTGCTGGGATTCTTGCCTTTTGCCTTTCTGCCTTGATCATGAAAATCACCTATTGATGCCTGTCTAGCTGCTTCTATGCAGTGTATCGCCCATAATACTTCTGCCTCAATTTCTGCCTGTTTAAGATAGAGTCACTCAGCTGTCAGAGGCCCGCCGGGCACTGGGCTCCGTAGAAGTCTGAGTTAACCCGGAAGTTCCCATCTTGCCGTTGAGTGACGGTGGTGGCAAGGTGGGTTGGAAGGTCGGAGATTGGTGACCAAGGATTGGGCATTTGGAAGCCACATGTGGCTAGAGCCTCCTCCAGGGGAGGGGACAAAGCCCCTGAGAGGTGAGTGGGCCTTGGGCCGGCTGTTCGTGTGAAGAGGAAAAGGCTTCCTGCTGGGGGGGCGCTTACACTCTCTGATTCATCTTAGGCAGCTGCAGCATTTCCGATCTGAGTCTTGGAAATGTCCTGTACCTGCTCAGTGCAGGTACCACACTGTGTCCTGCTGGAGCACTGCGGCCTCTGCTTATCTGTCCCAAGGAGCTGTCGCCTGGGTTGCAGAAGGTACAGACCAGAGCAGAGTTGTTTGTAAGCACACGTCTTTTCTTTTTTCAGCATGCGTTTCACTTTCACTGCATCTCTCGCTGGCTGAAAACGCGGCAGGTGTGCCCGCTGGACAACAGAGAGTGGGAATTCCAAAAGTAAGTGTCCCCGCTGTGGGGTGGGCTCAGGCTTGTCGTTGGTGAGGGGCTTCCGCCAGTTGGAACCCAGCCCAAGGGTTGAAACGGTGACTTGTTTATTTATGGGGTGTTCAGAAAGAATTAGCCAGCGCTGAGTATTTGCAGCCTGTGCTTTCCCAGCCTTCCAGCATCTGCGAACTCAGAAATATGTCCAGAATGACTTTCCCTGAGGAGGTTTCCTGGGCCACCGGTGTCGTAGGCCTGTGCCATTGTATCTCGGTGTTGATCCCACACGGCTTCGTGTGATGGAGCATCTGTGGCCATCTGGATGAAACTGTCC
>PVIR01033680.1:0-17803 GCA_004026965.1 Petromus typicus
GCCAGAACCACTGAGCTAACTCCCCGGCCCAATATTTTCATTTTTGTATGTTACTTCATATGCTTATAGTCTATTATCAGAAAAAGAGTTATGATTAAGTGCTACTTTTACTTAGGATTTTAAAAATTTGGGGTCTAGGAAATAAACTAGACCAGAAGTAGTCTTACTGGTATGACACTGAAAAACTTTAAATATAGTATTGGTGATTTGGAAAACAATGTCATGGTATATATCTGGCCCTTGAGTTTTATCTTGCCTGTAAAGAACAGCCTAAGCACTTCTATTTGACCTTCCTTATAATAAAGTCTCTTAAACTAAAAATACAGAAATACTCTCCTAAGAATTAAGGTCAAGTTACTCCATCCTGTACCATTAACCAGTACTTGGCAGAGAAATTGGTAAGCTTTTATGGGTTTAGAGGCACACATAATTGACAGTGTTTTTCCTATTAATAAATTATCTTGGATGAAAATGAGGATTCTGAGTGGGAACCAAGTGAACTCAAATTCCTTCAGTAGGTCCAAGTTATGGCACATAGTTACATTTGTGTCTACAAGAAATACTTGTTTTCTAAGAATTCTGCATGTAGACTTTGTCAAAACACAGTAAAGTTAAAATACATAGTTCATAAATTGTCAAAGAATGTTAACTTCAAGCAAACGTACTATTTAAAATGTACTTCCAGCCATTCTCCTGCACATGAATTTAGACTGACAGCCAGGCCATCAGACATCAACTGCACATGTGAACTGAGCTGTTCACTACGTAACAAGTCCTGTCAAATCCACCCCATGATCATTTGGGAAAGGAGCATTGACAACCTACTGCACAATACAAAAACATTTTCATAATCAAAGCCAAATGCTTACAAGAAACTCTACAAAACTGCATGAACAAGTGATTCAGGGCCCTTCCCTCTGCTCAGTGACCCCCTTCTGTAGCTTAGATTTATTGCCTCATTGGTCAGAACTAAAGACTTGGTTCGCAGCAGAAATTTGACCCGCGTTAGGACATGCAAGGATGCTTGGACAGTGACAAATAATTGCATACTCTGGATCTAGAAGAAAAATATGAAAGATTTTAGAAAATGAATTATCAGTTAGAGGCATGTAGGTGGATGAGAAGAAAGGATACAGTGCAGAAGGACATCACCATAATCTAATAGTCAGGTAACCAGAGGACTTATAGATGTCAGTCATATCATGATTTGTATAAGGGATACATAAACAAGGTAGCTCTGCTTGTAAACTGTAGAGCCATCGAGATGGAGCCAGTATATGTCTTCTTCTCACCTGGCATGATCTAGCCACCATGGTGTTGAATATTCATAAGCATGGGACCTTGAAGGAGAACAACCTACAATGTGGCATGAGGTGACTACAGTGGATTGTTCCTGCTCTACATTGTCAGCATATTTGTTTTTGGACTGAACATCTCAATCCAGGGGTAAGTTTCCTTCTCTGTCCCAAGTACTTCTGTAGTTACAACCACACAAGCTCAGAGAATGACTGGTGGAGTGCAGTGAAGTCTCCCAGAATATGGCCCCTGGCCACACAAGCTATCTTGTGGCGAAGTATGTCCAATAATGGCTATGGTCTAACTGAGTCACAGTTTCTATCATATGCCACATTCCACAAAGAAGTCTTGGCTAAGACTGACATCAAATAAGACACAAAAGAGGGTAAAGCAAGAATATAAAGGAAAAAAGAAAAAAAAAAAAGGAACCAAAGCTTGTGTAAATGGATATATATGGGGGGTTGAAGGGAGGGCATGACAATGAGAAAAAATAAGACTCAAGATATTCCATGTACAAGAACAAATTCTCAGTGATGAATATGATCCTCATATATACTTAAAAGGCACCAGTAAACTCAGTAACAAAAAAAAAATAAGTCACTGACTAGGAGACTGACTCCGTGCATGCTGGCTGCCCGGTTCTCACACATTCATTATGCCACAGCTGACAGGTGATGCTTCATCTTCATTATTTAAAGAAAGCATGCTCTGCGAACCAAGGATGGAAGTAAGAATGGCTGCTGTGAATGTAAATTTTTAGTATCTATTTTTAGAAATTTTGCTTTTTCTCAATGGAAGCTTTATTTCCCATAGATTCTGATTTCTAGCAAAACATCATCAAAGAGCATAGAATGTTTTCACTGTATAAATAATTACTGAGATAGATATCTTCACCTTGGAACACATAGTGGACAATATCTGTGTGAGGGGGGCATCACCTGGAGCCCCAAAATATGTGTTATTATAGTTCTTATGTATCAGTTGAAATAAATTTAAATTAGGGCTGGGGATATAGCTCAGTGGTTCCGGCACCTGTCTTGCAAGCGCAAGGGCCTGGGTTCGATCCCCGGTACCACATAACAATACTGGGTGTGGAGACTCACCCCAGCAGCAATCATTACCACATACCACAGTGCCGGGCGTGGTGGCTCCCACCGATAATCCCAGCACTCGGGAGGCAGAGGCAGGAGGATTGCTGTGATGTGAGTTTGAGGCTGAGCTCAGGGCCAGCCTGAACTACAAAGCGAGACCCTGTCTCAAAAAAACCTTTAAAAAAATTTTTTTTAATTAAATGTTAAATAAAGAATACATGAAGTTTCAGTATGGGGCTTGGTGCCTCAACTCGTCTTTTCTGCAGCTGTTCCTCTACTCTACTCACCTCTCTTAACGAAGCAGTTTTGGTTCACCGTATCTTTCCGCATGATATTTCTACATTGGGACCAGCTGACTATGGACTAACCCTACCAAACCTCGTGCTAAACTAAGCCTTTCTTCCTTTAAGTTGTGAATATACATACTATAGGAATTCTGTGCTTCTGAAGCATGGATTTTCTTTTAGACAAAGTGCCTGCTGTTCTAGATTGTGTGTGTTTTTTTTTAATTACAGGGTTCATATTTGAGTATGGGCAGTAGCTCTTTAGAGATTGTTGCCAGCAAGAGGCTGAGTCATCTAAAGAATTATATGGCACTTTCATCACATGTCTTAAGTTAATTCTATGGATGGTGATCCTCCCCACAGAATCATAAAACCATGGAGGCTTATTCTGCCAAAAGAGAAATATTTGAATTAAACTGGCTTGGACACTGCAGGAAAAGCTCAAAAAGATAACATTGCTTTAGAAATTATTGAATAATCACAGATTTCATTGCAATATGATGTATTGGTAAGATATTAAAATTAGGAGCTTTGGAGGAGAGATATATCTAATAGATCTTCAATTTTTGCTTGTGATATGCTGAGGCTAAACACACTCTACACACACATAATAAGATGTATGATTTTGTTGCACATAAATTATACTTTGAAATGGATTTTAAATTACACCCTTTGAAGAGTTGTACATCAATCAAACTGTCCCATAATAGAAGCAACATTTTTATAGATCAGTCATCAAATTTCATTTAATATCTTGGTTAAAATTTATTTGAGATTTTTTTTGAAGAATCAACAAATGTAGCACCAAAGATTTTAGCAGACAGAACATTTACTGAATTATTATTGACAATAAAAACTGCAAGCAGTGAATAATAAACATATTCCTATAAAATTAAAGGATCTAAAATGTTAAAAGATTTATTTTTAAATCCTAGAATTACTGTACTATTTTAAAATAAAGGAAGACACTTTAATGGAACTTTCATTCTTAACTTTATAGAGAATTCTATATTATAAAATCCACCCTTTAAAGTATACAACTCAACACTTTAATTCATTCAGAGAGTTGGACAGTCAGTTTAAAACATTTTTATCACCCTGAGAAGATAATTCAATGTAATACAGTCCACCAGGTGCCCCCTTCAAACATTTAGTTTTGGGCAAATGTGTATCTATTTTCTTTTTACAAATTTGCCTAATTTGGAATTTTCAAGTAAGTAGAATCATGCTATATGTTGTGATTGACTTATTTTACTTCACATGCAGTTCTTGAGGGTCCTCGTGCTGGGTTATGTATCAGTACTTCATTCTTTTATTGACTCAATAATGTTACATCCGATGACAATCCCACATTTATATGTCAGTCTCTCACCAATTGACATATATTTGGAGATTATCCACATTTTTGGTTTTTATTAATAATACTTGTACGAACATTTTCATGTAACTTCAAGAACAAATGTATTATTAGTTCTCTTTAGTTTACATCTAAAAGTGGAATTTCTGGGTCTCATAGTAATTCTATATTCAGCCTCCAAAATAGTGATGATTGTGTTCCAAAGCATTTGCACTATTTCACTTTATGACCAGAAAAGTATTAGTGTTTTGATTTCTTTCCGTCCTGTCTATCATTTAGTTTTACAGCCTGGCTATCTAGAGGGTGTGAAATGGTACCTGACTCAAGTTTCCTATTTTTATTCCCCTAATCGCTGATAATGTGTAATATTTCATATACTTATCCGGTAGTTGAATACCATCTTTAGGTAACTGTCCATTAAAATCCTTTGCTCAGTTTTTTATTATCACTTACCCCGAACTTTATATCAAGGCAGGTGAAATGCAGGACAAAAACACACTGCACTCTATTTCAGGGGAAAATATGGAATAGTAATTTTTTTTCTCTTTTAGCAATAGTGTATCTTACTAATTTTGTAAATGCCCCAAATAACTACCTAAAACAGAATACTTCAATATATACATGGTCAAATATTAATAATAAATTTATTTTTGTAATGATCATATAATCATTGACTTTTTATTATGTAATGATTTTATCACAGGCTTTTTAATAGCATAATCTGCATAACATTGCTACAGAAGTTGTTTCGAAATACAGGAACTTTTTTTTTTTTAAATTATCTTTATTGGTACATTAAATATACACATCATGATTGCACTCCATAATGGGGATTTGTACCAGTATAAGACACAACTTAATTCTCATTTTTTCCCAAAAATACAGGAACTTTTAATGTCAAATAAAAGTAAGAAATAGTGAGCAAGATACTTTGTATGTAAATTACTTAGTATTCATAAAATAAGGCACTGTACTTGAACTAAACAATGTTTCCTTTGGTTGTATTTTTTCAGTGATAGAGATTAAACCTTGGATAGTGGATCTGATTATCATTTTTACCTTTTTATTGTCTTAAACAGGCTATGTCTTCTCATTCTGCTGAGCAAAAATCCATTAGGGCTTTTTCTCCTAGAAGACACCACATTTAATGTTATTAATTCACTTTATGATGCTATAGGTATATTACACTTTTTCAACAAGCATATGAAACAGATATGTGTATTCATACGTATTAAAAAAAGTACTTGGTATTGGCCTTTGACATTCTGTGATCAGGAAATCAGGAAATTTAATCCATCTCATATGAATTGTGACCTAGCTCCCCTCCACCCCTTGTGCTGGTGCCCACCCATCAAAGTGTGGATGACTGTGCTTCTCACACACATTCTCTGCTCTCATCTGTTTCTGTAAACTTTGATTCTGCCCCACTAGACTCTTCAGAACTGTTACTTGGTTTACTTCATACTCAAGACTCCTGGGGGTTGATTCCCCACTTTTCATTTCATTAATTCATTTCACTTCTATGGCTCACTGCCTTCAAATTTTTTTTAATTTATTTTCACTAACTCAACACTTCAAAATCTATATATTTAAAATATAAAATAGCTATCTATCAAGAATTGAATTTGTTTGTTCACATCTATTTATTAACCTCTTCACACTAGTCCTTTACATGAAAAATAGAAATTACAAAATGTTGAAATCATTAGCACCTAATTTGAAATAAAATGTAATTCAAATATTTTGTTGCAATATATACATGGAGAATTTATGCACAATTTTAATGTTTACATATGATGAATGTTCTTTTAAATATTATATAATTAATTTTGAAAGGCAAATGATGCTATGTATATTAATGTAGGGTTGAAGACATTAAATAGAATAATACATTTCTACATAAGAATAAAACAGCCAAGTCTAGATGAAAACCTAGTAAACAATCAATGATGCAAATGTTAGAAATTTTGAAAAACTATATGATATTTTGCTAGTTTATGAAAGTACATATATCCTGACACTTTAACCCATGTGTATCACTTTAATCCCTGGGTGTGTGCCTGTAAATTTAGGCTATCTTGAAATAAATTATTAGCATCTATTATAGCTATCAATCAACTAATTACAACTTTTGCAAAACTTATACCGTATTAAGTATGATGAATTTGATGGAAACAAGAATGAATTCTTATTCTCTCTAATATTATTAGTAGAAGTGCATTTGTGGCCATTTCTAGACTATAAACAGCAACACAGTGCCAAGGGGGAGGCCAGAGCTGGGGACTAGTCCGGAGAGAGAAGCATCTCTCAGCTGCATTGCATTAAGCAGCTCAAGGGGAATGTATAATGGAGAAGTAAGGACATGAGTTAACTGCAGACTTAACTCCACATCCAGACAGAGAAAATGCAGAGAGAGAGAGTTATGTTAGCTGGACAGCAGGGTGGTCCTGGCAAAGTCTGAGGAGATCGGAGTCTGATGAAAATGTTGCCAAATGTTCAAGTGGAAGTGTACAGTAGCCCTGGGCTGTGCGCACAGAGTCAACAGTATCTAAAAGAGAGTTAAAGCAAGAAAGGACAGCAGAGCTCAGAAAGAATGGCTGCAATGAGAAGTGAAGGAAATGGAGAGGCAAACTCTTACAGGAAACATAGTAGGGCAGCAGGCGAATGAATTCCAAAAGGCTAAATTTCCACATTTTCCAAAAACGGATTAGAACAAGAAGAAGGAAAAGCAACAAACTGTTAGTGTGTGTAGGAATAAATAGACACCCATGACACTGCAAGATAATCTTTAACTGAAGGTGAAGGTGTAGAAACTAGGTTGTGATGGACTGAGACACAAACCAGCTAGGTGCACCTCATTCACAAATACAAAATTATACCGCGTTCATCAGATTAAGATCGCTCATAACTGGCTACAGAGAGCATTTTATGGTGATCATAGTGAAAAACCTGACTCACCTACAGAAGACAGGGACCTAAACAAATTTTGTCAGAAACAAGGCAAATGTGAGAACAAAAGAGAAACTACTTTAAAGTACTGTATTGAAAGAAAACATATATTCCCTTTACAGATACCTGCTCACCAAAGGAATTAAAATATTGATTTTGAAAGACAAGAAAAATCAGTCAAAAGGATTCTTGCTCTGAGGAAAGCATGGCAGATGGGGAGAACAGCGACAGCAGTACACAGGAATGAAGAGCAGCAGGCAGGGCAGCCCTGGGGGCCCCACAGTTGCAGCCTGTATATCGGATCAGGAGGGAAGCGTGCACCCAGGCCAAGGCCCGAGCACGGCTCAGGAGCACCTTCCAGCGCTGTTCCCCACAACCAGAACCATGGCGAATCTCCGTGGACGGGTGAATGGGAAAGAAAGCTGCAGTTTGCAATAGACCTCCATAAAAATGTCAACTGGGATATGTACCTCAACAGAAATCAGTTTAAAAATAGCTGCGTATAGTAAAATAAACTAGAAAATAAATGACATATAGCATAGAAATCGCATGTTTTCCCAAATGATAAAAAGTAAACTAGTGTGTAATACACAAAGCAAATGACTAATTTCCCCAATCCCGACATTATTAGCTGAATATATGATGGATGTTAAAAAACAGAACACATGAAACACACAAAAAAATGCTCTAATCAAAAGATGTCATGAAATCTCAAAAGTGCAGAGCTCTGAAGTTCAAAACTGAAAGGAAAAGAAAGCAATTATAATAGAAAGCTTCATTTAAAGATTAGAATATGATTAACAGACATATTTGACTGCAATGTATACTGAATAAAATGATGAAGTCATGTACAAGTAAAAGAGTGAAAGTCTTGAATGTAGTATTAGTTCGATTCTATTTTAATCCAAATCCCACTTATTTCAGGGAGAGGAGCTCTTGTTACTCACTTCCTTCAGTGTCTGCACCCATCACCCCAAGGGACCTGAAAAATGTCTTTTCCTTTTCATTTGTTTCCGTGGCAAACAAATTGGACAAGCAGGTCCTTTGCATTAAAATACAGTTGTGTTTGTAAAAACCCTCAGGACCACCAGGAGCTAATGTAGTGAGAATGTTATTCCTTTAATAAGCCTCATGTAAAATGTGGAAGTTGTATAGAGTGACTTCTCAGGCACACAGTACCTTAGCTCAGCTCACCAGTGGTAGGCAAACAAATAAACATTCTTATCTTTCCATGAAAACTTAAAACATCTGAGCAATGGACCAAGTCTGTTTTCAGGTGTTTGTTTGCCTGACAGTACAATGAAGTAAAAACGTCACATTATTTTGACATTTTTTAATTGTCTCCTATGAGTAATCCAGGGCAATAATTCTGTGCCCAAATCACAAATCACTATTCAAAATTACAATCACTATGAATCTCAAGGTATTTCATGGAGAAGTCTGACCAGCTTCTGATGGTTGCTGTGTGTGGGAGTAAGTGACAACAGTAAAATAGCTCCTGACTTCATCTTCGCTGCAAGTGTCTGCGTGAGCACGAGGCTCAGCCACAGCGTTCAGGGGCGCACAGGACTGCTTGCAACGCCCTCGGTGGCCTCTGTAGGGTTGAATGATGTGATGCGAAAAGATCACAGAACTCACTTTACACATTTCCAGTGGTTTTTACATTCTGGAATAAAAGCAGCAACAACAAAACCTGGAGAAAGTATTGATTTTTGAAACATAAAAAAAAAAAAAAAGAAAAAGAAACGATGGCAAATAAAATCTGAACTTCCTTCAATGGCCGCTAATTTTAGCACTAGTGTTCCTTTGCATACATATGCATAGTTACACAGCAACCATGAACACACTCAGAAAGACTCAGAAAATCATATATATATATATATATATATATATATATGTATGTTCAATACATATGTTCAGTAGATATATGTATGTTCAATAGAATATGTTCAATAGATATACGTTCAATATATATATGTTCAAAAAGGCAACAAAGAAGAGAAAGAAATGCCTAAATGCCAATTTTTTTTGCCAAATCTAACTAAATCTCAAATAGGTTTACATTAAACTAAAATGTTTCTGCTGAATAAAGGAAATGGAAAACTAACCAATGGAATGGAAGAAAATATTTGTGATTCCTGGGTTAGTAGAGTATCAATATCCAGAACATATAAATAACTCATGTAACTCAGTAACAAAAACCAAATTGTTGGATTAAAATTTGGTCAGAGCTGAAAAGGCTCCTTTCTTAACGGAGAAATGCCCAAGAGGAAAACGGGAATGTGCTCAGTAACCCCAGTCCTCTAGGACTACAAATTGAAACGTCAGGGAAATGTCACCTCCTACTTGTAAAAGGCCGATTATAAAAAATCAAATAAATGTAGACAAGGATATGGAGAAAGGGGAATGTTTGTACACACAGTTAATGGGAATGTGACTTGTTCAGCCATTAAGGGAAGGTTTATGGAGTTTCTTCCAAAAAATGAAACAGCCATGTGATAGAGCAATTCTATTTCCGGTGTGTACCAGAAGAGAGTGACGTCAGCGTGTCAAAGGTGTACCTGTGTTCACTACTCCACTCTCAAAATCTAAGAGTCGGCCTGAGTATCCATTATCAGATGACGGAAGGAAGCAACAGAATATCATTAAGCCAAAAATGAGAATTAAGTTGTGTCTTATACTGGTACAAATTTCCATTGTGGAGTGCAATCATGATGTGTATATGTAATGTACCAATAAAGATTTCAATAATAATAAAAAATATCATTAAGCCTCAAAAAAAGAAAGAAGTCCTTTTATTTTGTGAAACATGGATAAATCCGGGAGAAATTATGCCAAATTACATAATATAGAACGACAAATGCCATGTGATCATTCATGGAATGTAAAGAAATAAATTTGAAAAGAGAACAAAATGACGATTTCCAGGGGGCAGAGGCTAAGAAGATGTTGATTAAAGAGTATGTATTTTCAGCTATAAGGTGGCTGAGTTTTGTAGACAGAGTGGACCTCACAATAACAAGCATAATGTATTACACTTTTAAAATTGCTAAGACAATCCCGGATTGGTGTCATATTTTTCATTAGTTCTAGTTGAAATTCTGGCAAACATCCTTTACTAAGCATTTTTCAAGCAAAGCATGAATCGAAAAGGAGAAAGAGGGAGAGAGGGAGACAGAGACAGAGACAGAACGCAGGAAAGGAAGTGGGAAGACGGGCGTTGTATGGAAACTGCTTCTCTTCCGCTGCTGGCTACACACTGAGCGCATGGACGCTGTGGCTTCCGCACAAAGTATGCAAATTCGGTTTGGGATTTGGAGAGCAAAGTGATTTTGTTATTCTAAATAAAGAGGACATGTTTATCAGTTCCTTGTTATACGGATCTATCTGTATTGCTCAGGAGTCAAACTTTCACTTGAACACATAATTCTCAGAAGAGTAATGAAAAATCTTGGTATAATTTTTAGCATTTTCTACAAACCAACCTACCTTACAAAATGCTATTTCAGCTCTATCTCTGTGTCTCAGCCAATGGATTATGAGATTATGTCTGAGTCTGTGCCCCGAAGCTTTCAGCTGTGAGCTGTTTTGAAATTCCATTTTCAAGATGAAGAGGCTATAGAACAGAAATATATTTGTTCATGGTCCCAAAATAGCAAGGTACTTATAGACAGAGAGGAACATAGATATATCAAGAACAGAGAGGATTATTTCTGCATTAAATTTTGCTCTCATTTATACAGGAGAATCAAATTATTATAACTATTGTACTCTAGAGATAGGAATTTCCTGATATAACCTAGGAACTGGCAGGAAATCCTAGCACTGAAGTAGAGTGAAATTTTGGCTAGTGATTTCCTTGAGATCAAGTGCACCGAGAAACCTGGATATCCACTAATCTCTGCTTAAAAACACGTTTAATGAGATTTCTTCCTTTGAAGCTATTTGTTTTGAGAAATACATGTCATCTACTCTTCTTGACATGAATTCAATCAGCTGTCTTTTCTACAAGTGTTTTCCTGGGTACAATATGACAATAAATCATAACATGAAAAAAGGCTTTAATATCACAATCAGCATAAGTCCACTTACTAATTTTATAAACATTCTCTCATTAGCTATAGCTAAGGGAGGTAAGGCACTTATTATTTTTGAATTTTAAAATTCTGACCTGACTGTATGCATGGCCAGGGAGACAAAGCAACAATATTGCTGGAGGGGGGCCGGGGATTTGGCTCATTGGCTCTGGTGCCTGTCTTGCAAGTGCAAGGACCTGGGTTCGATCCCCAGTTACCACATACCATACTGGGTGTGGAGACTCATGCCCAGCAGCAACCAGTACCACATACCACAGTGCCAGGCGTGGTGGCTCATGCCTGTAATCCCAGCACTTGGGAGGCAGAGGCAGGAGGATTGCTGTGATGTGAGTTTGAGGCTGAGCTCAGGGCCAGCCTGAACTACAAAGCAAGACCCTGTCTCAAAAAAAAAAACAAAAACAAAACAAAACAAAAAAAACCCTAAAAACAATATTGCTGGAGTCAGCAAATTATGTTACTCAGATAAACAGTGAGTGACAGGGATCAATGCTGTATTTGTGCTACTATTTTGATATAAATTAATAAGTACACAGAAATAGCAAACTTCAACCCTTGTATCCTTTTCTAATTATTACTGTTCTGAGGAATGGGAAATGTGAGGTGGATATTTTTAGTCACCTTTATTTAGAAGTAATGTTTTTAAAAATCCATATTTACATCCAAAATATTATATACAACTTTTCCAATGAAATAATATATTTTGACGTTTTTTCTAACTCATATGAGGTTAATTTTCACAAGTTTAGGAGAATATCATTTTTTTGTCTTTCAAATAAGATGATTTGTTGTAGTTGTTCCTAAATATTTCTCTCCACAGCTGTTCAGACTCAATATGAATTATTTGAAATTAATGAGAACATGTTGTGGATTCTGCTGAAAAAATATGTATAACAACAATCATTAATGTGACCTCCATGAGCCCTACTCACAGTGATGACCTATATTTTCTCATCATGTTATTATTATGATTAGCAAATTTGATTTTGTACTACTTTCAAGAATGATGAGTTAGGCCAAGAATTTAGCTCAGTGGTTCCGGCACCTGTCTTGCAAGTGCAAGACCCAGGTTTGATCCGCCCGTAACCACATATAATACTGGGCATGGAGACTCATGCCTAGCAGCAATCAGTACCACAGTGCCGGGCGTGGTGGCTCACACCTGTAATCCCATCACTCGGGAGGCAGAGGCAGGAGGATTGCTGTGATGTGAGTTTGAGGTTGAGTTTAGAGTCAGCCTGAACTACAAAATGAGACACTGTCTCAAAAAAAAGAATGATAAATCATGGGTACAAAATGTAGCTTTTAAAATCATTTGCCCACACCACTATAAATACTTTCCTAATCTAACTTTATTTAAAGTTATATTTCAAAATACAAGGAATATTTTGTTGCTTTGATTATGGCCACACAATAACTTAACAATTACATTTATCTGACCCTAAATTTAAAAAGTAATATATATATAATATATATATAATTTTAAAAGTAATATATATATATATATATTTGTGGCTGATGAATTATAAATGCATAATTTTTTTAAAGTATATGTTACAAATTACTCCATGCATGTCCAAATTCTTTGAGGAAAATTACCTAGATATAAATCTACTCACATGCTTCCCTAACATGTAGAGGGTGATCAAAATATGTGGTAAATATTTACTTTAGAAGCTTTTATTATAGTAAAAGACATTTTCATTACCACTTATTGCTTCAGACACACTTATTTCATTGTCCTGACCACCTTCTAAAGCAATCCATCCAAAGCACAGACAGGCTTGTAAGGATATCAGTGTGTCCTCATCCACTCTGCTGACCAGATCTGGCACAGTGCAGCTTCTAGCTTTTGCCTAAATGAAAACAACCATGAAAAGTCAACATTTTGAATTAATTCAAGACATCAAGGCAACTGTGACAGAGAATTAAAATCATATAGGAAAGAGGACTTCCAGAACATTTTCAGAAAGTGGGCAGAACAGCAGGATAAAAGTTCACAAGGTAAGAGGGAGGACTTTGAGGGGGATCAATATGTTTTTATTGTAATAATTTAAAAAATATAAACATTCACTATAACTCTTTAAACACTTGGCTTGTTTAGTAGATAAATAAATTTTACAGAATTTCATAAAGCATTAACTTTAATTACAGTTATTGTTCCAGGTATAATTTTATTACTAAAAGTCATTATAATAAAATGCAACTGGGCAATCAGGACAATGTCTTTTTCTTACATACCAAATATTTTTCACTTGATAAAACTAGAAGGAAAGATTGCTGTTCAACACTGGGTCATGTTATTCTTTGACACTGGTATGAATATAGAATGAGTTTAATGATGAGAGTATGTATGGAAATACATATTCTCAGGAGGGATTAAGGAATAACTCAGACCTGGTGCTTAGCATGCAGTCTGCAGATGTCTCAGGAGAACGAGCCTCTGTACAGGATCAGAACTCGATTGTCCCAGGCTCATGGTGAGACGCTCATCTCTGAAGTTGCTCTGAGTTATACATCTTACTATTTAAAACAAGTACTGCATTTCTACACCAAGCCCTAGATTAACACAGTTGGATGCATTTAGAAGACTAAATATTTTACATAAGTTTAAATTGCTGTTATGTAAGCAGAATATTTAAAATTATAAATAAAATAAAGCAACACAATCAAGGTAACAAAATGACATAAGAGAACAATTTAAAAATTTTTTAAAGTGTCATAAAAGATAAAATTTTAACATCAGATTAACAAAAACTTTAGAAGTTGGAAAATAAACAGATTTTTAAAGGTTATTTCATAGGAGTGGTTATTTTAAGAGATATATTTGTTAGTCTTTTAACTTCATCTCTTGTTATATATTGGTTAGTATAATAGTTGCCATTCTTTCAATAACAAATAAAGTATTTAAGGAAATTTACTTTGGAGAAGAACAGACAAGAATAATTACACAGTATATATAATTTTGTGTTAATACATACATATGAATATTTTCAAAGTTATATTTATGATTGACTATCCATCTATGTTAGATTGTTCATGGCTGTCTTCCAAAAGACATCATTTTCAAAAGAGCCGCAAAAAATATATTTCAAAATATCTACCATTAACCACGAAACTCCTGTATCCTATTGAAAATTATTTGGATTATATTACTATCATCTTATAAGTATTAAGCTCAAATTTAATGAAGATGAAACATTAGATTTCATTTAGAGATATAATTATCCAATTAAAATAAAATTAGATTACAAAACCATTTATAGTAAGATGAGATCTTCTCACATTTATTTGATATTTGTGTAGTTTACTGTTTTGTAAATGTTAGAATAAAGCAAGACCTAGCGCTGAGATTCAAGGAAGCCAACTTACAGTGAGACAGTAAGGTACAGTCTTATTAAAGTAGAAGACTCTAGATGAATTTAGGCACAGCTTTGTGGCTGAAAAAGTAGGAAATTCTAGGAAGTCAAAGGTCTTAGAGAGTAGGAACGCGAGGTAATGCCGGAGTTGAGATTGCCAAGATTATAAGAAATCAGAATTTCTTTGAGGTGTAATGAAAAGCCGTTATATAATGTTAAATATGGGAGTGAAATTGTGTCTTTTGTGATTGAAGAGCTACTTTTAAAGTAGAAACTCTGATGTTGCTGATATATTATATATTACTCCTCTTTTTCAATTATTTTATTTAAATCTAAAGGTTCATATATGGTAGTAATCAAAACCTTGTGCTTATTTGTCAAATATAAAGCACTAAGTCTTTATAATCTAAAAATTTTAAAAGATCATGGAAGAAACAATAATGGAAAGAAAAAGCTCATAGTAATATACAAAGTCATATTTGGCTATTTTTATGGAAAAATATCTTGAGATATATTTCTTTTTTGTATAAATTGCTCCTTATGGCATTGCGTAGGCACAATTTATAAATTATTTGTTATGGCATTATTATTGAACTAGTATCATTTTAGTTAACCTTCCACTAAATGAGGTCTAAAATCTCAATTCAAAAACTTATGACTAATTTCTATATCTTGTTCATTTCTTATTTCTCTTTTATACTGATATGACAGGAATTTTCCAGTGCTCAGTAAAACATTTCTCAAGAAAGTAGGAGCTTCAAAATCCCAGTCTCAGTCTCCGAAGGTCTATACCTGTAACTGTTTCTCCCTTCTACATAACTGAAACATAGACACATGTGTACATCATTTTTGAAACACTTGAATCCTGAATGTGATGAAGGTAATTCATATTATGCTAGGATACTTCAACATTCATAAAGCTTAGAAGGGCAATACAATAAATATTTCTTTTTGCTCAAATGTAATGAAAGTCACTGTAATTCAAAGTAACTACTACATAGAAGCAGAGGGTCTGTACCTGCCACTACTTGGGTCATGGTGAACTAAACGGAAGTAAAGACAGTGCCATTACTCTGTTGAATTCCTATCTAAAGCCTATTGGATAAAGGCAGATCTGTTTTTCCATCTCTTTCAGATTGTTAAAATTGTAGTCTCTTCTCCAGAGTAGCACATCTTTGGATTGACACAGTTTTTTTCAGATTGACAACCTTCACTCAATAATATATATTGAAGGGTTTGCTATATTCTTCCCTATCTTGGTACATGTTTTATTTTTAATAAAAATAGCATTCTTCTTCCTGGATTTTTCCATTCATCTGCAGCATCTTGATGTGCCTCAGCACTAGTAATTGTGAATAAAGCCTCTCTAAACATTTGCTCATAGTATTTTATGTAAAATACAGTTTTTTTTCAAAAAATCTCCTTTAGGCAAACAGTAAGGAGTAAAATTACTAAATTCTGTGGTAGAAGTATACATAGCTTTACCAAATGAAAGTGAAAAAACAAAACTCACTAAACTCTTTTATTAGTCCGCTTTCTCAGGGACCAAATACCTGGTAACCACAGCTTCAAGGGGGAGGTGGCTTGTGTGGCTCAGAGTTTCCAACCATTGCTGCTTGACTCCAAGGCAGAGACACATGGCTGATGGACACAGGAGAGAAAAGCCACTTGGTTCATGGCATCCAGAAGCAGAGAGGATGAGCAACGCAAGAGGAAGAGCAATGGACCACCTACTGGACCCAGGGCCAAAGCTCTGGGAGTGTGCTTTGTGAATCCCTGGTGAAGCTCCCACCACCAAAACTGCCATGTTTTCTGAAGAGTCTCACCAGTTTCCTGCTGGAAATGAATGAGAATTTCTTGATACTCAACTCATGTTTGAGGAAAACATATTCATTTTTCATCTTTAAAGATTGTCACTTTAGTCTTGATTTGAAATTTTATTGTGAGTTAAGATTGGAAAAGGGAAAATGACCAAATTCTACATTACACCCTGTTCAATAAGGCAAGGAATGTGTGTCAATCATGAAAATCATCCTTGAGGATTTTAAGGAAAACAGTGAAGCTGTTTACACTCTATAAATTTGATTCTAGCTTCTAGATGGAAAAGGGGAAAGAAAATGAAAAGAAAAAAGATGGTATCTTGCCTTCAATCCAGTCTGATGTAAGGTGGAATACATAAAATTTTCAACATATATTATTTCTAAAAAAGAAAGTATGTACTCACAAAAGCAAGGCCTAACTTTCCAGATAGACCCAGATCACAGAGTCACAGATCTTTCAAAATCAGTTTGGAATTATAAAAAGTTTAAACCACTTCATTAGCAATAGGATCTTCCAGCTTTTAAGAAACATTCTTGGAATCTGCGCTGGGGTTGGAGCTAGCGTGGCCTCCAGGCCCACACCGGAAGAGTGCCCAGGGACTGAGTTTAGCAGCGAGCAGCTTGGGAAATGGCAAATATGCCACCATATGTGCGTCACCGAATCTGCGCTGGGGTTAGAGCTTACTGGTCTCCAGGCCCACGCTGGAAGAGTGCCCAGGGACTGAGGTTAGCAGCGGGTGGCTCAGAAAACGGTGACTGTGCCACTGAATCTGCGCCAGGGTTTAAGCTTGCTGGCCTCCAGGCCGACACCAGAAGAGCACCCAGAGACTGAGTTTAACAGTGGGCGGCTCGGGAAACGGTGATTGCACCACTGAATCTGGGTCACCGAATCTGCACCAGGGTTGGAGCTTACTGGCTTCCAGGCCCATACTGGAAGAGCGTCCAGGCACTGAGGTTAGCAGGTCAGAGTCTGACTTTCTTCATGGCAACTGCAGAAGCACATCCAGTCACCTATTATTGGTGAGTAGGTGGGCCTGTTGGAACATCAGCCCCTACCATTGCAGCTGCACAGGACCTACAGCCTACTGGCCTCCAGGCCAACTGTACAAGTGAGCCCAGAGACTCTGTATTGGTGAGCAGGTGGGCCCACTGGAATCTCAGGCAGTGCCACTGTAGAAGGTCAGAAGCCAGAGCCTTCCTGCCTCTAAAGCACATGGGAGAAGGTGTTCTGACTGTACTGATTGAGTGCCTCACATGGTGGTGTGCTGGAACTAGGGGTTTTTCTTTAGGTCCCAATACAGACTGCAAAGAACAACCCAGGAAACACTGCTATTTTAAGGTTCCTAACTATTAGGAGGAAAGTGACTTGCAACAAACAGTGCCAGAAAACAGGGCAGGTCAGAGATGAGGAAACGCTCAAAGTCTCAGATACAAAGATCCTCACCTCAAGGTAACACAAGGGGAAGGGAAATAGAGAAGTTTGAAGCCCAGTCTCCAGGATCCTCGGAAATGGTAACCAAAGCAGATCTAGTAAAATGGAAATCAGAACTGAT
>PVIR01033681.1:0-17880 GCA_004026965.1 Petromus typicus
TTCTTTCTTTCCTGAGTTATTGGAACCACTGGAACCACTGAGCTACATCCCCAGCTCTAAGTTTTGATTTTCATAAGTAATCTTGAGTAATTATCCTCCAAGTACAATATGAAGACTCTCTAAATTATTTGCAATTAGTAATACTTTTCAACATGACTTTTAGTTTTTTAAATTGAACTTTAATTCTAGGAGCTATATTCCCCAAAACTTCAGTATTCTAATGTTTATCTTCAGATTGCTTATGACTTCCCCAAAGGGGGAAAAACACACCTTTTGTCTTTTTTTTAAATCAAATTTATTGGTACATTTTATACTTTAATTATGATCACATTCAACACAGAGAAATTGTACTTGACACGTCTTGATTGTCATTTTTCCCATTCTCCTGTCCTCCCACAAATCCCCACCCACTAAACACAAAAGCTTTACTTCATTTATTTTCACCAATGTTTTTCTTTCCCTTCTCTATTTTCTCCTATCTCTCCTTGTAAATGAATTCTAATATGTGTGGTAGATATTGTGAAATAGGAAGAAAATGTTCCAGAGCCTCATTTCTTATTCCAGCCTAGACCTAGACTACTAATTTGAGCTCTTGTCTAACAATGCATTTATGATAATGCAGCAGTTTATTGAGTTTTGTCTCACTTTATTTCCAAGTAACATTCCCAATAGAGTATGGTATTCTCATATGGCATGTACAATTTGAACCATATGTTTCATTCCTAGAAAGTTTCTGTCAATATTTAAATGTTGAATTTTTCTCCAATTGTATGTTACGTAATTAGAGCATTTATCATGGTTTATTTTTCACATCATATAGAATTTCAATGTTATATTTTTAGTGAAACAGATTTTATGATGTGGTGCTCACCTCTAGGCTTTAGATTATGCAAATGAGTAATGACAACCTATTAACTTGCTTTATAAAACATTCACCTCTGTATTTTAAGACATAACTATATTACCACTAATTGTTTCTTTAATTATCTTTTACTTATGAATGATGATATTTATTTTAGCTTGAATCATATTATCTTAATATCTTTATATCTTTGCATGTCTTATTTAGAAATAATTTTATTTTAGTAACTGAATTATTTTAATAAAGCTAAACATTTTAAATAATCATTATTTCACTATAAGCAAATAGTTTTTTAAGCATACCTTAGAAATTATATTTGAAAAATGCTATAATGTTTTATTAAAGCTTATTTACAGCTATTTTTAAATAAATTACTTGAATATGGTTTTAGTGTCATATAAATCTCATCAAGAGGATTAATAATTACATTTACTATTAATGTACCACTTCTGTATAACTATATTTAAACCTTTACTCATGAAAAGGTGAGTTTATAGAGTCAGTATTGACAGATTCTAATATCCTTTAAAAATATTTACTAATGTGTATTGTTTATCTTTCCTATGACATTATTTTCTTGCAGTATCATGTTTTGGGACATGTGCTTTTTGAGTTAGAGTAATATTCAATACAGTAATCATCTAGTAATGCCCTATGTTTGTTATTCTTTGAATGAGCAAACAAATAATTTTACATAAACTGCAATTTGATTGGTTTATTACATTTTAATGTAACACAAAACAAAAACATTTGTTACATAATAATATTCTACATTAAGAGCTTTAAATAAAGACATAAAATTACCAGTTTCAACAACCCAAAATTTCTAAACAGCAATAATAAAATGGTATTGTTTATAAATGAAAAAATATGACAACTATGTACATTAAAAAGTATAACAATAAAAGGTACATTGCCATTAATTCTCTCAAAATATTCTTCCTTGCTTTGAACAACTTATTCAACAGTTTATGACACTTTTTGAAGCAGTTTTAGAAATCACTGAAGCATGGAATCAATTCAAAATGTTTATGGCAATTTCTCTCAAATGAAAATATTACGAGGCGCCCTCGTGTCCTTTATTCACTGGATTCAGAACTGTGCAATTTTTGAGTGCAACTCAAGACGCCCACCAACGAGGAGTTGTGTAACTGCTTTATAAAGTGGCAGAGTTGATAGGATAAGTGTTTGAAGTGAGGTAAAGTGTCTTGAGAGAGATTAAAGAGAACATATCTCGTACTGTAATAAACTTTGTTTTAATTTAAGCATTTTTAAAATCACTCCTCACAGAAGTAGAACAGAGATTTCTTGGAAAAAGCAACTCTCCCTGTAAACAAAAACTGAGGATTTCAGCTGGAAGTTCCAGGCTGTCTCCCCTGAGCGGCTGCTGTGAAAGTTGTGGATGTGCTTAGCCTTTCCCCGCCGTTCGAAGAGCCTGGTCATCAAGCTCATCTCAGAAAACATGCAGTGTACACACTGCTCTGTGTCTGGGTGGAACCAGAATGATACATGACCTCTTTGTCTTGCTTATCTCTAAGAATGAAAATTAAATTTCCCGTGGGTATAAAATCACTAGGACAAGTTTTAACTTTTAAATATCATTGAATGCATAACATTTAAATACTAAATGAACACAAATCCAGAAAGACACACACTCTGTCATGATGTAAATAAAAACGAGCAACTCTGACACTCCATTTCATAAACATTGGAGTTTAATTGAAGAGAAATGAAAGCGATATACAAATGACTTTATAGACAGTATTGAAAATAAATAACATTCAATAAATGCCTTATGTGCATGCAATTATACCTGAATTGATTTTCAGTTGGAGTTAAGCATATATGTGAAATAAGAGAACACTAAAAAGAATGTGTTTAAAAAGGATAATAAAAAGGATCAGAAGGGGAAAGAAAGGGCTTCTGAGATAACACACACTGTCTTATGAGCACTCGCTTTCAGTGGTGTTGAGGTCATATCTCTAGGGATTCAGTCACTTAAGAGAATTCCTTCATAAGGAAGATTATGGGTTGACATCTCATTACGGAATCATTGAAACATTAATAATTTGTCCTACAATGATGACCAGGAGATACTGAAACCCATACATATATGAAATTGTGATTCCACAGAATAAACTTAAAATATTATAAAAGAATAATATTTGTGAATAATTATGAATGCAAATGATATAACTGTGCTCATATAATTCACATATATTTTTTGAATTTCTCTTATTAAATACATTAATATTATGAGATGTTTATCTGATTTAAATCATCAAGTTATGTTTTATATTCAAGGATAAGAAAGTCACATGAATGGTATCAGAAAATCATGAAACAATTTTAATATAAAAGGGAAAATGGGCTTAATCACGTGCTAAAATATCACCATCACTGGACTATACTTTCTACATTTTCAGTATATCTCATGGGAAAAGAAATCATTTCTACAGAGAATTGATACCATCCTCAGGTTAGAGAAATACACAGTACTTTCAAGAATAAACTGATACTCCATCTAAATTTTGGATCAGAAAGACCTTTCTAAATATTAGAGTAACATGGCTTTTTTTCTGAGAACTTCTTCACTGAAGGTGTAACCTTAAAAACCATTACATATTCTGATCACTTTCATCACTAGGAATTTGTACCCATGCATGATAAATCTTGTTTCTTTCATTTTTCTTGCTCTCTACCTTTCCCTATTTGTGAAATCTTTGTTTGCAGTTCTTCCTTCCTTTCTCATTGGTTTGACAGTAAAATTTGATTTAAAACTCTTGATGTTCTCCAGCAAATTCATTAAGGCTACTACTTAATATAATCTTAACTGTTTAACTTTTATAATTTTATTTTATTGTTTTGTAAACTTGTCTGCAAACTTTCTTTAGATTCTTAAACATTCTTAGATCGGTTGATCTCTGTGGCTTTGATATCT
Organism: Petromus typicus; assembly: GCA_004026965.1. Taxonomy (NCBI): domain Eukaryota; kingdom Metazoa; phylum Chordata; class Mammalia; order Rodentia; family Petromuridae; genus Petromus; species Petromus typicus. Next base: position 3,804 of record PVIR01033681.1, read on the forward strand.
GAGGTGTAGTTAACAATTGATAAACCTGTTTTGAGTCAATTGTTAAAACTCAGTACTGTATTTTAATGTTAGTTCTCCATAGCAATGTATATGAACATTGTGTTACCAAAATAATAATTTATGTTTAAAATTAGTTGTCTACACTCTTTTATTTCCATTTAAAAAAGTAATCTATTAATATTAATGAGAAAATTATCTAGAGACTTGTAAAACTGATAACTTATTTGTGTTTAAAAGTAGAAAACACAATATATATCTACCATATTTAGTCAGGCATATTATTTGGTTTAAAAAATAAAATATTGACCACATAACAAAAATGATTTTCTTTCTCATTTTATTTCCTTTCCATAATCATATACATAAGCTACTTGCTTTACTACTTCAGATTTTATAGTTTTACTATTTAGGTATGATTCATAAAATAATATGCACTATCTGCACTGTTCTTGTTTGACTTTGTTAACATCAATTATATATCTTGCTTTTTATGACCAACTATTTTAATGGATGAATTTATGAAGGTTTCCCAGTCCATTGTTTTAAAGAGTAATGCTTAGTTTCTCTATTTTCTCTATTAGAAATATAAACCACTGTTTATATTTTCACTCTTACCATAGACCTTAGAACATTTCTCCACAAATTTTTATGATACATTTATTCTACTCAATCATGCAATACATTCATATCATCTAGTTATGTTCATGAACGCATTTATATTTATATTGCAAACTTAATTTATCCTCTCTGTTTTGATTCTGACACTTTCCACTTGAGAGCAGTTTTCTTCAACTACAAAATCAGTCCTGTCTTCCCATTTACTAACTTCCTCATACAAAAAATAAAAACATGCTGAAGGTAGATAAAGTCCCATCTTACCTCCCTCTTCTTTCTGCTAATACAAAATAGCACTCATATGAACTCTTTATTTATTTTGGATATTTCAAAGTAGGTAGGAATGTGACTACTACTCCCTTTTAAAAGGGTTTTAATATTCATTACAATGTGAATGACATTTTACTTTTAAAAATGTATTCAACTATAGTAATATAGCATGTGATAAGTAGAAGTCTGATAAGTTTTTATTCAGCTTATACTTGTGAAACTGTAGACACAATGTCAATAACGAATAAGTGTTCCTTTCTGATTTGTACTCCCTTACCCTATTCTCTCTTCTCCCAGGCTCTGACCTACACTTCATTTTATTTTTTAATTATCTTAAGTTTCATATACTATACACTGTTTTTTATTTAGATTCTTTGGTCCAGTTCATTATGCTTTATCGCTGAGTGATATTAATTATCTCTTGATAATTAATATTGTTTTAATAATTAATATTATCTCTTGATAACATCTGAATGGTTTATAGCTAGTGTAAATAATGCTGCTATAAAAATGAGTATATGTCTTTCTGCAGACTTACAATTTTCTATCACATTCAAAATGGTGGAGAGTAGAAATAGGAGTAATTCCATAGACATAATTAACTTCAAAAAGCCAAGGTTAAGTGGTTTCCTAAGTAGTTGTATAATGTAACATTCCTAAATTCAATGCATGAGAATTCAGATTTCCATACACTGTCAACTCTGACTGTGATCAATTTTGCAGTTTCATGTATTCCAACAGGTTAGTCTTTTCCATATTGTGTGTGTTGGTATGTGGCTAATGAACAAGGATACTAAGGACTTTTTTGAGGACTTGTTTTCCTCCCATGTGCAGCCTTTCACAAGGGCTATTTTCATATTAGTTTGGGGGTGAAGTCAATAGTTTCTGAATCTAAGTGCTCCCTCTTTTGACCCACTGCTTTTGGTTTTTACCATTTTTTAAATTCAAATATTTATTGATACATTTTGAATACACATCATCATCACATTCAACATGGAGAATTTGTACTAGAATAAGACATGACTTGATTCTCATTTTTTCACCATTTTTGATGTTATTACAAATGTGAATATATTTCTTTAATATTCAATAAGACCACTACAGCGCAGGGTGTTATTTGATTTTGCCAGAAATAAAACAGTTGAGCATTTACTGATGTTATGTAGCTACCTAATTTTTCCTGTGATGTCAGTACACACACACACACACACACACACACACACACACACACACACACTTCCAACTTTAATAAAAACTGTTGTAGGTTTATATGTCACTTAAGGATGAATAAAAAAAATAATTTGAAAAAAGTACAATTCCATATGCAATAATTAACATTTGGTTTTAATTAAGCATCTTTTTTGTTATTTGGTTTTTATTTGTGTTGACCAAAGTTTAATGTTGGTGGAAAAGGGAGACACTTAGTTTATATACATTCTTAACTCATTGCTTTTCTAATATCTACCTCTGAGTTATTAGCATAGCTTTTAAATCACCATTTCTAATTGGATCTCCACTTTTTGGCAAAGATCAACTAACATGTATTTGTATGTTGGCCACTTGCGAGCTGATTATAAGTGATTAAAGTAAAGTGTAATTTTTTGTCATTAAACAATTGCCAACCAGTCTTAGTCATCTTCTTCACCCAATATAACATCCATATCATGCATTATGCTGTTCAGTACCCCAAGTTTTGGCTTAGAATATGTGTTTCCCTAAGATTCAGTTGTCTTCTCTACATAAGAGAAAATGGGAGTGTAATTGGGAAAAAAAAAAGAAGTAATCAGTTGAATCTAGATGAGAGGAAAATAAAAGTTTAACTTCTTGGGTTCAAGATCTTTGTTTCTCTCCATGGGAACGGTGACCTGCATGGAGCAAATACTCTCTGGGGGCTGATTAGAAAGAAAATATGGCCATGGTCTAAGCAGACCTGTGCTAAATGAAAGGTAGCTGGATTTCTTTTTGAAATGTATATACATTGAAAAAATTAAACATTTGGAAAGAACTATTTGAAGCCAGTTCATCCTTGCTTTTAGTCTGTATCTGTACTCATACTTACCCTGCCCTTCACTCAATGAATTGATTTTATGGTTTTACAATAATTTTTTTTTCTTTTCATCTTGAGCTATTTTTAAGCAAAAATAATAGGAAATAAATGTTAACCGCCATAATATTTTTATTTGCCTATTATAACTTCTGTAGATTTTTATTGCTTGTAATCAAAAGATACTGGAAATTCAGTGGTCTAAACAAAATTTCCATTAATTCTGTAGTACAAACCTTGAAGACTGGAAAAATTTGCAGTAAATATCAGTGATGATGACAAATGTTATAAATTTGTTTGACTTATAAACATCTGCAGTTTAAATTTATTCTTTGATCTATACTTGGGAATCTCATGCTAATGACTATTATAAGAAATAATCTTTCATGTTCCTGAAGGATCCATTAAATATTAATGTCAAGGTTTCATTGAAATGACATTACATCAGATTTGAGAGGCATAAGAATATAAATTTTTGGGCCACGGATTTAGCTCAGTGGTTTTGGTATCTACCTGGAAAGTACAAGATCTCAAGTTTTATGCCTGGTACACCACATGACATTGCTGGGAGTGGTGGCTCACACTGGGAATCTCAGCACTTGGGAGGCAGAGGAAGGACTACTGTGAGTTCAAGCTTTGCCTGGGCTATATAGTGATTTTAGGGCCAGCCTGAACTGCGAAGCAAGATCCTGTTTAAAGAAAAACAAACAAACAAACAAAAAAACAACTAAATGAAATAACAACAGCCAAAAAAAAAATCTAAAACAAAAGTAATGTACATTCTTATCCCAGACAGTTCCTACTATAAGATAAAATGAATAAATTGTGAAATAGAAGAGTAAATAACAATAAAATATTCTGGAATCTACTTGAATGGGACTAAAAGACATGAGTGATATCATAAAGAAAATGAAGTAGATTTGAATGTATTCAATTACTTTTCAATAATTCAAAACGACAAAATTTTATGAAGATGCTCAGTAGGATCTACAGAATAGGGAACTTACTACTGAGGCATAACAAATTTCCCAAAGCTCATTCAGAAATAATTTTGGGAACAAGAAGTAATTGCAGTTAACCAAATTGCATAATTACATGTAATAAATCAAAAATTGTATGAGAATAAGCTTTCATAATTTGTGCAATCTCATTTTACACTGAGCTGTTAACAGGAAGTAACAAGAAGTACTAAAAGATCTTCCCCATCATTCTAAAGTCATTTTACTTTCTATTCTAACAAAATTTATAAAGCTTACAAAAATAAATTTTTAACATTTTATTCTTGATGTACATGAAAAGGCAAGGTGAGAAAAGAAAGAAATAGCCAACTGATAACTCTCGGAATTTTTGTTATAAGTACACATCTATTATATATTTTGTATATAATATGTATTCAATGCAGAATAGAGTGTGGCCCAAAGCATTTCTAAGCTATTTTTTTATAAATCTCTAATTTTTATATCTGTACTATATGTTAATGTTTAGTGAATATAACCTTGAACTATTGGTCTTGAAAGTGAGCTTGTGAAATTAACAACAGCATAAGGAGAACAGTTTAACACCCTGACCACAGTCACCTTGACAAATCCAGGAAGACAGAGACATATCAGTAGGATGCCAAGTTTTAAAGGCAAGAGAAGAGGAAAATACTGGGGGATCTAAAGGTTTTAGTGCAGTGAATGTAGCACAGATATATGTCATCTAATATAACTAAGACAGTGGGTTAAAGGTCAGAAAGAATGAATAAGGAAAACCACTGCTGTGAGTGATTATGGTGGGTCAGTGTAGGTGCATCAGTCATAATAAAGATAGAACTTTAAAGTGAGATGTTAGTAATAGGCATGGCTGTGCATATGTTCTAGGAATGGGTATAAACATGAGGAAGCCCTTGGTATTTCTCAAAACATAAATTTTTCTAAAACTATTTTTAATTTTATAAATATTTATATTGTACTTTGTAGTATATAATGATTGCATTCTTCACTAGGACTCAGTATATGTACATCACACATCTTATTTCTTTTTTCATCTACTTCCACTCTCTCCCTAACCTTCCTTTTTTCCTGTTTCATATGATATACTTCTTTATTTCATATCATCTATCTTTTATTTTATCCTTATTTATATTTTCTTATAGAAGATAAATTATGTATTATTTAAGATTGTGTCTGGGCCGGGGAGTTAGCTCAGTGGTTCCGGCGCCTGTCTCGCCAGCGCAAGGACCGGGGTTCGATTCCCCGGTAACCACATAACAATACTGGGTGTGGAGACCCACACCCAGCAGCAACCAGTACCACATACCACAGTGCCAGGCGTGGTGGCTCACGCCTGTAGTCCCAGCACTCGGGAGGCAGAGGCAGGAGGATTGTGATGTGAGTTTGAGGCTGAGCTCAGGGCCAGCCTGAACCACAAAGCGAGACCCTGTCTCCAAAAAACCTAAAAAAAAAAAAAAAAGATTGTGTCTGACTTCTTTAATGCAGCACTATATCTAAAGCTTCAGTCTTTTTTTTTCAAGACAATCAATCATTTTTGACAGAGTAATGCTTTATTTTGTATACATACCACATACTATTTATTCATTTGTTGATGGCTACACAGACTGGATCTGAAGTTTAGCTATATTAACATAGTCTTCTATACAAATGGGTATGCATATATAACTTCCCTATAATTTTTTAAACACTTTTGGGATGTATCTAAAAGCAGAATAGCTTGGTAAAATATAATTTCTAGCTTTAGTGTTTTGGGGGATATCCATATTAATTTTAGCTATATTACTTTACACTTACAATGTCGAAGGATTCCTTTTTCCCACAACTTTGTCACAATTTATAATTACTTGTTTTGTTTTTTTAACATTGAGATGCCATCACATTCTAGAAAGAATGGCTACTATATAAAAAGTTGTGGTTCTACTGAATGGAGTATTACTCTCCCATAAAAAATGATAAGTTTGAATCTTTTATACTTAAATGGACATACCTTGAAGACATTCTCATAAGTGAAATAAATAGGTCACAGATGTGTAAATATTGCATCTTTTCGCTTGTATGAGAAAATAAAGATGTAAATGAGTTCTAGAATGTATGTTATATATTCTGAAACAAAATACTCAAAGAAAAATGGGGTGAAGGAGGAAAATAATGAGATTGTAAACAAAAAAAAAAGGAAACAAAGTTTATGTATATAGGGGGTAGGGTGGTAGAGTGGGTAGGGCTATGGGAAAAAATGAGAAATTGTGTCATATACTGGTACAAATTCTCATTATTGAGTGCAATCATGATATGTATATGTAATGTACCAATAAAGATTTTAATTTTTTAAAAATCAGCCAATAACCACAGCAGGTAGGGCAGTGGGGAAAGAATTTATTCTCCATTCTTGGTGAGAATGTAGACTGGTGCAAACATTGTGAAAATCAGTGTGGAGATTTCTAAAAAACCTAGAATTAGGATTTCCATTTGATTCTGCTATCAATTGCTTGAAATATTCATGAAATAATTTAAAACTTCAAATTATGGGGACATACGCACATCCATGTTTATAGCAACACAGTTCATAATAGCTAACTAAATCTTGGAAACAGCCCAAGTGCCCATCAACTGGATGAGTAAAGAAGATGTGTTTTCTTAATTAAATGGAATACTATTCAATCATAAAGACAAAGAAATTTGAGACTTTATAGCTAAATTAAGTCACCTTCTGGCCATTAGTGACATAAATAAAACATATGTGTAAATACTGTAGCAGTTCTCTAGTGTAAATGAGGTTCAAAATATGTAATAGGTACTGTGAAATAAGAAGAAAATTTTCAAAGGTGAAAGAAAACTAGGAGAAAGGACAGGGGGAAAGCAAAGGGGAAAAATGAGAGGAAAAGGAAAAAAATGACTACAAACCTTATGTATATAGGGGGATGGAGGCCTGAAGAGGGAAGGGAAATAGGAAATATAAGAATCAAGATACAACATGTGCAGGTGTAAATTCTCATTGATGCATATGATCATAAAGTATACTTAAAATGTATCAATAAATTCAATTAAAATAAAAATAGAATTATTTCCTTGACTGTATTTTTCTAGAATAAGAAAATCTTGGTTTTATTTTAAAATACATTTATCTAATGGCCAGGGATATTGAACATTTTTTCATATTTTTATTTAGCTTTATCATTCTTTCAAAGAGTGTCTGTTCATTTCACTTACACCATTTTTCACTGGGTCTTTTTTAAGTTCATTTATATTCTAGGTTTTAGACTTCTGCTTTAGGTAACTGGAATTTTATTCTCACTTTGTAGGTTATTTTTTCTTCTGTTGGTTTCTTTTGCTGGGTAGAAAGCTTTAATTTGATATGCTCCCTTTGTCTGTTTCTCACTCTCATTTTGTGTGCATCTGGGGTTCTTTTTAGATAGCAGAGGTCTCCACCTCTGATTTCAAGAATTTTACCTCTTCTGTCTTCTTTCATGTAAGTATTTGTCTTTTAAAATTGAATTATCTGACCCATTTTAATTTAGTGATTTTAATTTAGTACGTGTGGAAAGATATGGCCCTCAGATCAGTCTTTTGCATGAAAATAACGAGGTTTTTCAAACCAATTTATTATAAGGCTATTGTTCCTCCAGTGCATGATTTTGACACCTGTGTCAAAGATGCTGCTTCTGCATCCTCTGTCGTGTTCCAGTGACACACAAATCTGGATCTCGGCAGTATCTTACTGTTTTTGTCAGAGTATATTTGCAATTTTAGCTTCATGTCTTAAATCACTCCTGACCTACAGTCTTATTACCCAGGATTCATTTTACTATTTTGGATTCTTCTAATTTTCAGTATTGTTTTCTTCATTTCTGTGAAGAATACTGTTGATATATTATTTCAGATCAAATTAAATTAGTATATCAGGTTTGAAAGAATAACCATTTTGGATAAATTGGTTCTGCCTGTTCAGGGCACAGGATATCTTTTCATTTTTAAATATGCTTTACATTTCCCTTTCTTATGGTTTTTGTGTATGCCTTTCCTTTCCATATTTAGAGTATTTCTTAAGTTCTTAATTTTTCTTGGTGTTACTTATTCTTTTCTCAGTAGATTTATTATCATTGACCATCAACACAACAGAGTTTTGTGTGTTGACTTTTGTATCCTGCTAAATTACTGACTTCAGTTATTAAGTTTAATAACTAGCTCTAGTTTTGTGATATTGGTATGTATGGGTACAAATATTTCTCTTAGGACTGTTTTTACTGTCCTATAAATTCTGGTATATATTACTGGGACTATAATTTAATTCTATAAACTATAATTCTTCATTTTTTTAGTAATAAGTTTTGTATGTAAGATGAATGATTTAGTTTCCATACATTTGTAAATTTTGTGTTTTTTTCTTTTTTGATTTCTAATTATATTGCACTATTATCTGACAAACTGTACATTATAATTCCATTTATTTTATATGTAGTTAACCTTGCTTTTTTGGCCAATATTTAGTCTATTTGGAAGAAAGTTATATGTGCTATTGAAAAGATTGTGCATTATGTTGTTGGTTACAGATATCTATCTAGTTCATTTGCTTGAAGATTTATTCAACTCTGCTGTTTGATGAAAGCTTACATATTGACTGTCACTTTACTATTTCTTACATGGCAGAAGTGGTCAGGGTTCTATTTATGTTCACTAAATAAAAAAAATCAATCAATTCACACAGGCTCTGTATTTATCCCTTTATCACCTTCAAAAGATGCATTCTTTGAATGTGATCATTTTGGAATTTGGTCTCAACACATAAGTCTGTGTGATACAAATATTCAGCCTATAACAGTTGAAGTTATATTTATGAACATGTAAGACAATGAAATATATTTGACAACAGGTCATAGTGAGTTGGAGTCAACCTGTATTTGAATGACCAAGCAATGCCAGCATGAACTTGAATCTACAGGAAAGGAATGAAAAATATCAATAACAAAAAAGGTTACTACACACTGAATGTTTGTCATCTGTACAAATACACTTGTAGGATCCCAAGTGTGAGGATCTGGAAGTGTGACATTGGGGATGGTGTTGGCTCCTGAGTGAAGAGTTGTCATGTCTGGGACTGGGATTTCAATGAAAGAGACTCAGGAGCTTCCTTGTTCCTTCTGGTTGGGAGGAAAGCAAAAAGTGGTCCTCATCAGACCCTGAATCCTTCAAGGACTTGGACCTGGAACTCCAGCTCTCTGGTCTGTGAAAAATTAATATGGTCATTAAAATGGTCTCTAGAGTTTTTGTTATCAAAGTCCAAATTGATGGACATAAGCATTAATGCAAGAACTTCAAAATACACCTTCTTTTTTTCTCTCTTATTTTACAATGTACAAGATCAAATAAGACATGTAGTGGTATAATGTAATTATGAGTATGAAATGTATTCAGAATGAATGAAGCAATGATTGATCATGGTGTAATCTTAGTGTGTGAAGGTACAATATCCATCACAATAATACCACAAGAAAGGTAGGGAAGGAATGTAGATACAATCCATAAGAGTAAAATATCTGCACAGTAGTGTATCACTGAGATTAATCTTTTATAAATCTAAGGCATAAGCCATAGAGAAAAGCAGAACAATAATGCTGCAAAATTTTAGATTTAGTTGACTGAAACTTTAAAGAATATTGTAATAAGGCAAAATCCAGTAAGGCCTCCTTAGTGGATTCTTCATTTGGATTTTTAAAAAATATATAAGTAATATAATCATTCTCAATTCTTTAGAACTTTACATAAGACTTTCTCAGTGCCAAGAAAGTTAATGAAATTTTGGACAGATAGATTAAAGCACTGACATGCTCAATCAGAATTACCCTTTCAATGATAAATTCCCTCATTACTGAATTACACTTCATGTGCCATAATTCTGCATATCTTAAGGAGACATTCATTTTAAACTTAATTATTTGATAAGATTAGAAATAAAATATTAATATGTATCTGAAAGATACTTCTATTTTATTACTCATTTTAAATATTCTCTTTTGTATCTACTTGTCTGAAAAAAAAATGAAAGCAACTTTTAGAACACAACACTTTACAGCTCCATCACAATAGTTAGACCTGGATGGCTTTCTGCATGTCCTAATAATATTTTGTATTTTTACCCTCTAGGAAGTATCTGAATAAAGTCTTCTCTCTGAAAATAACATAATTTGCAACTCTTTTTGAAATGTGTAATGTTTATGTCTACCTAAGCTACAGTTTGAGAAATCTTAGGTTTTATCAACTAGTGAAATTGGAGGAAAAGTTGTATTTTTGAATCCTTAGACTCAGGTAGATAAAAAGCATCTCACAGTAGTACCAATAATCAATGTCATATTTTTATATTCCTATTATCATATTTATTTAGTTGTTATCCTTACAGCTTTCAAATTGCAATGTTCATAATTCAAACATTGCTGTTTTATGAACAAATCCTAGCACTGAATCTTATTCATGTGTCCCAAATTAAACAGTGAAAAAGGAGCCTAAGTTCCACAGTGAGAAATGATAATAACTTTTAACTGTTTAGCTTTTAAACCATTTAGTCCAGATTTATCCCACTTCACATTCTTAGAATATCTAAATTAAAATTTAAAGAGAAAAGAACTAGAGCAAAGATGAACACTTAGTTGCAACACTGAAATAAGAAATTAAGTTGTTTAAGAAGTCAAGTTGCAGAAAAGTTATAGATTGTACATCAATGTTAACACTTTTCAAAATGAAGAAATTCAAAATAGCAAAAATATTTAATTCTATTCAGGTGGCCAATTGAAGGAATTCCACAGTGAGTCAAAAAAGTCCTGCTGTCAGGAGGGCTGTATAATAGTCACAAAAATCATTGTTGTCACTGTTGCTATTAGTACATGTGATTATGTAAATTATATAGGTGACACTTTGAAAGAGTAAAAAGAAATGAGCTTTGTAGACATGGCATGTATTGTATCATTTGGACAGTTTTGACATATTCTTAATATTGATACAACTCAGATTCCCTCATGAGGAAGTGGTGTAATTATATTTTCTTTGCAAGGTGAAAATTTTGGGGAAGATTTATGTACAATTTAGTATCCCTGAGCACTGTATCTTACAGATGTAAGCCAATTGTATCATATAATTTAATAGAATTCAAGCAAATTTTTGTGGTCTAAAATTCTTTTTAAAAGGCTTAATTTCTAGTTTTGTTAAACAAACTTTTCAATAATTCTCCTGCAAAAAGCACATGAAAAGTAAAGCCAATGAGCTGTAATAGTTCAGACAGGTGGAGTCTGTGAAATAATTAGGAAATGTGGAGAAAAGCATGTGAGAAGCAGGTGCTACAGAGAAGTAGAATTAAGATTGTGCATTAGCACAGAAGGCAAGTGGATGACAATTTTAAATATTTCCATTTTGTAAAGAAATATTGTAGACCAAGCATGAAAATGAAGTGGAACAAACTGAGTTCTACATTTTGAAGATCTTAGGAAAAAGAAATAGGTTTAAATAATAACAGATGAGAAATGATTGAAAACAAGATAAACCTAGTAAGTGTTAGTAACTCGGGGTTCTGGTTCCATCTCACCAACTTTCTGATTTCACAAGTCTTGTACTAACCACTCAACTGCTTTGTCCCCAACCCTTTCTACCTCTTTTCACTATATTATGATCATAAAAATTAGATTTATATTGTTAAAAATAAGGAATAGCAGGCAACTAGACCATGTATGTTGCCCTAAAAGCTTCTTCTAGCATTTATAATAAAGCCTAAACCCTAATAATGACTTCAAAGATTTCAAGAAATGTGGTACTGGTACCATACAGGGTTATTTCCTTGACTTAATTTCTACTTCCTGTGTTGACTTGATATAAAGATCTTCTCAACCACTCTGAACTTGCTGAGAAAGCTTTTTTTCCCCAGGATGTCACCTTTGTTACCACTTCATCTGCCTGGGATGCAGGGACACAAGACTCCTTCTTTCCCTTCCTCTCAGTTGTCATTTAAATGACAGAAAAAAAATGTACACTAAGATTCTCTTCCTTTACTGTAATTTCCTCACATTTATTTTTGTGTTTAGTACTGATCTCACTCAGTTATACTCTTAATTTTTATATTATTTCATTTATTATCTTTGAGACAAAATGTGAAGTTTATGAAAGCACAAAATTCTGACTATTTTATTCATTACTTTATCTAAAATATCTGGTATGTTACAATGCTTGATAAATTAGATTCGTCAAATAACTAAATGAATACAAGGAAAGGAAAGGTTATTGAAGAAGACAAGATAAGGAGAAGAAAAATTCAGGTTCTAAATGGTCACATGAATGAATTTTAAATCCTACAAAATATATTTTTATGAAACACATTATGTTTGCAGAAAGTCTTTATTATTTAACAGGAAGTATTTGAAATCATGATGTTTCCTAGAAAATCAAAATTCTCTTTGTACTTCACCTCATTTATATACAACAGGTAAATGCATTCATTTATGTCAATTTCTAGTTTGGAGATACAGAGTTTCAAAAACTAAAATGATCATTGTCAATAATAGTTTAAAATAATTCATGAAATTAGGAGGCTAAATGAGTGGTAAAACATTGTCCTAATTTTCAAAATATGAGTGATTTATCATCTTTCTGAACACTGATTTTATGATACATGTCATATATTATTCTATTAGCATAAATTTAAGATAAGGCCTTAAAAATGTACAGGAGTCCTTTACATAATAAAAAAATTACATCAGGTTTAATAAATAAAACACACAGCATTTGATCAAGTACTTTAATTCCAAATCCAAGTAAATATTATAAGTGATGTAGAGTTAAATTTTAAAAAACACCTTTAATTACATAAGATAAACAAGGTTGAAAATTCATAACATTCTAATTAGCATCAAAAATACAGAAAATCATTTTCTGTAATCAGTCTCTGATTTATACCTGCAAATTTAAATTATACGTAGAACATGGTAAATTGAAGAAACACATTTATTTATGTTTTAAAAATTTAGTACCAAGCAACAAGAACATCAGTTCAAAAGAGCAGCCCCAGTATTTTTTAAGTTGTTGCATTGCAGGGAGCAGACAGAGATGACCCCGCCATCTACAGGAAGAGCGGCGGAGCAGAATGGCTGGAATGGGCACTGTGGGGTACTAGAGACTCGGATTTATTTTTAGTGCACAAATTAAAAAATAAATTTTTCATTTTAATGGAATATACATTAATGAACAAAAATAAAATCATATCTACATTTTGAATATATTAAGTGCATTCATAGAAAATTTCAAATGAGAATAAAGCTGAACAGATTACAAGGGTTATTGTTTTGTTCTTCTTTGTAGTGAAAAGCACTGCTTTGGAAATATTTTAGAGACAGTTTTCAAAGAGACTGAGATAGGAGTACTTTTAAACTGTTAGTGTGTATAATGCATTCACAGAAATTAAAGTTATGAATCAATCATTTTATGAAAAACATTGTAAGTAGGCCTTCTGCAGGAAAATAAATAGATCAATGGACTCAGTGTCTGACTATACAGAATTTAAACGTGTTCTTACACTTCTGAGACTGTATGCAAACAAGTAGATATATTTTAAGACAAATGTAGCACTTTGAAAAATTTAACGATATAATTTTTGAGAATTATTCATTCTTTAATCCATTGCAAACTTTATAAAACATTTAAGAAGTTGATGTTCAAAGATGAATTTGAGCTGATCAAGATTTTGAGGAAAATTAAAAATATTAAAAAATTATAACTAATTATAAAAAAATAAACAAGTTCAAAAGAGTAAAAGCTAATAGTGATTAAGAAAACATTTATAGAGGAAATATAAACATGAAACATAGAGAAATAATGTTTTAAACTATATGTTGAGAGTCAGGAATTTAACCTAGCTGCACCATCACTGCCTGGCAAGCAAAAGGTCTTCAGTTCAATCCTCAGTACTAGAACAAAACAAAACAAATAAGTGAAATAAATAGGTCACAGATAGATACATATCGCATCTTTTCTCTGGTATGAGAAAATGAAGATGTAAATGAGTCCTAGCATTGTATGTTATATATTGTGAAACAGAAAATGCTCAATGTAAAATAAGGTGAAAGGGGACAATGTTGAGATTGTAACAAAAAAGTAAGGAAACAAATTTTATATATATGGGGGG
>PVIR01033682.1:0-17756 GCA_004026965.1 Petromus typicus
GGCTCAAACTTGCAATTCTCCTGCCTCAGCCTTCCAGAGTGGTGGCATTACAGTCGGTGCTACCACACCCAGCCAGCTCATCTTCTCCCCTAAGAAGAGGTTTCTGAAAGCTTGGCAGAAAGAGCATTGAAGGGCTGAAGTTACATGTTGATGCCAACCAGCTTTGGGGGCTCAGGAGACACCCCTAATGCTTGGCATGGGATTGAGGGTGGACAAGGCGGCTCCTTCACCTAGGCTTGTGGTCCTGCAGGTGAACCTGGTCACTATGATGCCGCCGTGCCTGACCCTCCCGTTCTGCCTTCTGCTGGCCTTGCTCACCTACACTGCTGCTCCCCAGGCACTAGCAAGGTCTGTGGGCCAGCCACCCATCAGTGCTGCCTCTTTCCTGGACGACCTCATGCGTCATTATGGCGAGGGTGACACCCTCACACTGCCACAGCTAAAGGCCCTCCTCAACCACCTGGATGTGGGAGTGGGCCGTGACAATGTCACCCAGCATGGACAAGGACACAGGAACCTCTCCACGGTAAGGCTCCCTGGGCCAGGACTGCCAGTGGTCCCACAGGTCCTTGTCTGATGAATTATAGGTAAATGAGCAGCTTGGTAGGGTGGGACAGACAGGTGAAGCAAGCAGGCAGGTTCTGATCCCCTACTGCCTAGATCAGCATAGCCTGTGTCTTCAGTAGCACTTGACCTTCATGGAGCTTAAAACCCTCCCAAAAGGCTGCTGGGAAGTGGGGTTCTCAGTTCCCCTCACCATTCTTTGGGGGGCTCATGGATCACCGGGACCTGCTGCTACGCCATGGCTCCAATTGTAGTGTTTCTACTTCCCTAAGCACCTTGCACATATGACATGGCAGGTACAAGAGAGATTCTCTTCTCTTCCAAGAGAGAGTATTGAGCATCTTGGGGGAGTTCCCGGAGGGAGCGGGAGCAGCACCCAGCAAAACTCTTCAGATCTTCTGGCAGCTGGTTCTGCATTCCTTCTTCCCTATCATCTTGGCTGGTCTAGGTCAAAAGCTATTTGTGGCAGCTGAAGATGAGCCACCCAGCATGATCTTTATATATATATTTGCTTTGCTTCCTGCACTGAGTACTATGGGAAACAAGCATAAGCCATATTTAAGGAAGTTATTGTCAGAAGAGGAGCTCAGATCTACCTAGAATACAAATGAAGTGTTATATTCTGTAGCTGGACAGTGACCGATCGAGAAAGAGGCTGCAGTGCCAGTGGGCAGAACAATGGCATCCACGTGGATCTTCAGGCTTGCCGGGGCAGCAGCAGAGTCCTGGGGTCATCAGCCTCCAGCCCTTGATTTACTGGCCCAGAAATTTCAGTTGTCAGCATCCCCATTGGGCAGATGCTCAGAGATAAGCTGACTAGCTGAGTGTATGGTGATAAAGTATAATTAGTAAAACTGCAGCATTTCCCAGGAATGGAATGTGAGTGCCACTTGCCAGTGAAATACCTCCCAAGGTGGCTGGGTGCTTGTATGCCCTGGCCAGCCAGAACTTGCTCAGTGGCTGCTTTCAATCTTCAGATTTTCCTTCCTTTACCTCTGTCCACATATCTTCAGCCTGAAGATTGAGTATAGATCCCCACCCGTACAGATGCCAGTGCCCAAGAAGACCCTGGAATCTGCATTTTAACATATCAGCATTGAGATGGGCAGCAGATACCAGATTGGTATCTAGATGAAGCTTGTACCTTCAGCTACACAAATAGAGCATATTTTCTAGGACCCTGGTCACCATGATTTGGAATCAGGTTGTTCCTAACACTTCTCCCAGTGACTGTTGTGCTTAGCATGTGTAACCTCTTGGGGTGGCTGACTGCTAAGATCACTGGAGAAGTTTTCAAGTTTAGGCTCTTCAGGATGAGTCTAGATTTCCTGAGCTTTGCCGTTTCCATCCTTTTTCTCTGGGAAGGACAAGTAGCAGGGGGAGCCCTAGCCTTTGCAGCTCATGCCTCTCTTGCCCATCTTGTTCCAGTGCTTTAGTTCTCGAGAACTCTTCGCTGCCCACAATTTCAGCAACCAGTCGAGGATCGGGAGGAATGAGTTCCAGGAGTTCTGCCCCACCATCCTGCAGCAGCTGGATTCCCGGGCCTGCTCAGCCGAGAACCAGGAGAATGAGGAGAACGAGCAGACGGAGGAGGGGAAGCCAAGCGCCATCGAAGGTGAGCGAGGGAGGAGTGGGACCTGGCATGTGGATCACCAGCAGTGTAGACGATGTCCCTCGGCCATGGAGGGGAAGAGAGGGTGACAGGCGCTGATTGTCACATTGTGTTCATACAACTGCTTTGCCACATCGCAAGAGCCTGTCAGCCTGTCACCACATCGCTGGTGAGCCCTGAGAAGTTGGACTTTGGGATTTTGTTTCTGTTTTTGTTCTGGGGGGACTAGGGATGGACCCAGAACCTTTGTACTGAGCTGTATTCCCAGACCCTAACCTCTTTTTTTTTTTGGAGTCAATGTCTCTCTAAGTTTCTAGTCTAGTCTAGGCTTTGACTTGTTATCCTCCTGTCATGCACCACCAGACCTGGCTGTTTACTTTTTGGTTTTGTTAAACTACAAAGGGCCCAACCTTTTCTTTTCTTTTCTTTTTAGACAAGGTATTTCTCTATGTATTTCAGTCTGGTCTTGACCTCGCTACGCACCTGAGACTGGCCTTAAACTCAAACTTGTGGCAATCTTCCTGCCTCAGCCTCATAAAGTACATGTGCCACCACGCCCGGTTCTACCCTTTAAGACCACTTGGTCCAGTTGCTCCAGCCAGTGGGCTCACCTCTGCCTGTGCAGACCCCACACAGCTCTGTAGGCCTGGACTGTCCTAAAGTTCCCCAGTGCCAGCACATGCCACATTGTGCTGTGTTGTGTCTCATACTGTCCCCATGGTTTAGCCTGTAGTAATCTTCCACGTGATCCTCTAGTGCTCACTTGAAAGGTAGGTGACCCTGACACCTTTTTCAGAGGCTTCTCTGCAGCTCCACACTAGAGGTGGACCCAGAGGGCTGGAGGGTCTCTGCCCACCTGGTCACCCTGAGTTCAGAGCAGCCCAGCCCTTAGTAATGGAGGCCCCATCTGTTCTTGTTCCTCTGCAGTGTGGGGCTTTGGTTTTCTCAGTGTCTCACTGATTAACCTGGCCTCTCTCCTGGGAGTCCTCGTCGTGCCGTGCACAGAGCGAGCATTTTTCCGCCAGGTGCTCACTTACTTCATCGCCCTGTCAATTGGAACGCTGCTCTCTAACGCGCTCTTCCAGCTCATCCCAGAGGTGCAGTAGACAGATGCGCGTCACCACCAAGCCCCCTGGCTGAGGCCCCCTCCCTTGTGCACTAAGGCACTGACCCCTGAAACGCAAACTGACCCTCAGGTCAAGGGCCACCAATGACTTTTCCCATGGGATTTCAGGGACTTCTCTTTCTCTGCTCGGTCATGCAGGCTGCTCTGATGACTCTTCAGGTGACGTGAGATGCAAGGCTCTTATTGGTCCCCTGCTGGGGATCTCTGTCAGTTCCCCCTAGGGCTCCCAAGGGACAGTGCAACTGATGGAAATGTAGCATGCCCTCTGTTGAAGGAAACCCTGGTGTCTGTCTGGATGCCAATGGATTATCTGTCTTGAATGCAGTGTGAAAAACCACATACATAAAATGGTCTAAAATGTAGGATGGTGCTTGTTTTTAAGCAAGTAATCTTTTCTGGCTTTCAGAGTGGAATTAGAACAAAGACCATTTAACAAGAGCGAACAAAGTTAAAAATACAAAACAGTGGGCCAAGGATTTAGTTCAGTGGTTCCAGTGCCTGCCTCTAAAGCACAAAGTCCTGAGTGCGATCCCTGGTACAAAAACAAAACAAAACTGTCTGTGCACACGTGTAATCCCAGCACTCTGAGGGTCTGAGGCAGGAGGTTCACGAGTTCCAGCCCAGCCTGGGCAACTGACGACTTAGTGACACAACACTATCTCAAGATACAACAGGACTGGGGAAGTAGCTCAATGTGAAGGCCCTGAGGTCAATCACCAGGATTGCAAAACAGAAAAAGAAATAAAAGGGACAAGAATCCTTGGTACCTTGCATCTTAAACTTCCCCTGAGAGAACTGACTTCCTGGGACCCTTTCTTGACTGTTATAAAATGTCTGGTAATTTTGTTTTTAATTGTCATTACTGAGGAGCTATAAAAATAAGGCCCAAGTTGACAGCCTGCCCACACTTTCCTTTTGGGCAGGGTCACTGCTATTGAGGGGGGTTTGATAACGTGCAAACACATGGTCAGCCAAGAGTGAGGGAGCCCCCTTACATAAAGAGCCCACGTCGGCTGCTTCCCTGCTCTTGCCAAGCGAAAGACTGATCCAGAAAAGGTGCCACACAGGCTTTCATGCCTCCTAGACCTGGTCCTCCTTAATGAGAGAAGCAGTGGTTTAAAGGTAACCACATCGCTACCATCTCAGAATTCCAGATGGAACTAGTAAGTACTTCCCAGGGGAGGCCTCATCTTGGGCTATTTTTTCAGCTCCAGAAATTGAATTTGCAATTTGTAAAAAGATTTGAAATGAAATCCCTGTTGCCTGTTTGAATGGAAGTCCCTATGCCTCGTCCTAGCCCGAGTCCATCCTGCCCTCTTCCGGGCCTGGACTCTCATCCCGGTGTGTATCCCATGAGGAAGCATCAGAGGACATGTACTTCTGTGAGGAGGTGACCTTGGAACTCTATTCTGTATACTTGAGCCCCTCTCAGAAAGCAAATGGAAACAAAAGCAACTAAAGTTCAGAAGTGACTCTCCGGCCCTCGGGTCTGCACATCTGGCTTCGTTGTGTCTTGCACAGACCACACCACCTGCAAGTCCTGTCACCTGTGCTTCTGAGACACAGACTGAGTGCAAAAGCAAACCGGGCAGCATAATGATCTCTTCCTGTTTGCTTGCATCTTGTTAAAAAGAACTCTTGGGCCAGAGTTTCTGATGGACCTGGGCCTATCTCAGATGTATGTGATGAGGGCAGCCCATCCTGCCTGCGAGTCACACCAGCTTGCAAGTGACACAGGCCACCAGAGACAACAGGGGCAGTAGTCACAGAGTTCCCAGGCTACCTCAGATTCCTCATTTCTCCTGTACTGATTGAAAGAAAATTCATTGCATTTGAATCACTAATAAATTTTCTGTTTCTCTCTCCCTCCCTACTTGTACTTTTTCTGTTGCCTCCCCACCTCTCTGTCCTCCTTCCCTAAATGGTGATTACCCTCTCCTTGTCCTGGGTGGGCTGGCAGTGTGGGGATACGGTCTCCTGTGTGTCACCGTCATCTCCCTCTGCTCCCTCATGGGGGCCAGCGTGGTGCCCTTCATGAAGAAGACCTTTTACAAGAGGCTGCTGCTCTACTTCATAGCTCTGGCGATTGGAACCCTCTACTCCAACGCCCTCTTCCAGCTCATCCCCGAGGTATGGCAAGCCAGAATGCTCACCCCTGAGCAGCCTGTCTGCTGGGGACAGTGGCCAGTGGGAGGACCCTTCCTTCACACGGTGGGCACAAGAAAGAGTGTTCAGGGTCCTTCTTTTGAAAAGTGAAGCCCGGGCTCAGGCAAGAGGATGGGAAAGGCCGCACAGCTTAGGTTTGAGAGCCAGGATCAAGTCCTCGCTCCCCAACCCCAGGTTCTGCAGCGAGTTAGTGTTTGTAAAACCCTGATGTTCAGAGGGTACTATAAGTGTTGAGTGAGAAGGATAGGGTAGCAAGGTCACTTTCTGGCTCTCACTGTGGGACTTTTGGCACAGAGACATATAAATGCAGCCAGAATCGTGAGTCTCAGTATGGACTTCAGGGGCCAAGGCAATCTGAACAAAACAGTCTGGGCTTGCATACATTGACCACACCTTGTTCCTTGCCCAGGTTCTTGAGAATATATTCCACAAAAGAGAGGAAGCTTAGTGTCTGTTAAGTTTGGCCGTTAGCCCCGGAGATGCTTTGTCTGATTGGGTTTGATATTGTGAGTACACCCACTAATTATAATAAGCATCAGACAGAGCACTGTAGGTGGCCTAGCAGGCCTAGGCAAAGCAGAAAGATGGCTCTGCCTGTTTCTCCAAACAGAAGATGTTTTCCACTAAATGCCGTTTTGCCTACCACACTCCAACCTGCAGGAGGGAGAGCTGCTTCTGAGGCGTGGGCTCCATGTCCTATGCCTTCCACCCAGGTCAAACAATCAGGTGCTGTCATCCTCGCAGGCTTTGTGTGCAGGGTGGTAGCTTCCTCTTTGCAAACCACTTTTCCCTAGGAAGAGTCCTTTCCCGAAGAATTGACCTGAGGGTATTAAATCCGGCCACCATGTATATCTCTTAGAAAAATGACACTGGAGGCTCATGATTGAATTTGGTCCCTTTAAAACTCTTAAGAAGAAGCTCTCCCTTTTTATGCAGCCCAGAGTTTCCTTGGGTTAGAATCAGCTTTTATTAGTGACTTGTTCTGGAAGTTCATTCAAAGCCCATTTCCATAAATCAGGAGCCAAACTTAGGATCGACTTTGGTTTACAGTCCTGTCTTCCTCACAGTGGATTTTTCCCCTTCCATAAAAGGGAAGCTTTTAACACCTTTTCCCAATGTTTTATTTTTAAAGACATGGGGTCTCACTATATAATAAGCTGGCCCCAAGCAATTCTCCTGTGTCTCTTTCCCGGATGGCTGGGGTTATGGATGGGCATTACCATGCCAGCTTTTGGAACCCCCGAGGATTGACACACACACAGAGACAGAGCCTGCTTTCTCGGCCTCCTGCTCCCTGTAAGGTCTGGGGCTGGGAAGATGCCACGTTTCTTACTGTTCAACTGGGGGATAGAGCGCCTTTTTTAGAAAACTTAATTATACTACTTCCCATTGTGTTTACAGGCAGAAAAGCCAGGGGCTGCTAAGTAAGACAAAAATGAAAAGTCCTTTTCTTAATCGTGGAATTTACCCTCGGGGTGCTTTTGTAGCTTGGCACAGAGAGAAATCAAATTAAGATGAAGTCCTCATTAAGCAGAGAGCCATATCCACAGCTGCTCTTCTAAGTTTAAAGTCCTAAATACGGTGTGTCTTTTGCATCAGAAGAGCAGCAACAGGGAACCTATTAGGAGTAGTGACATCACATCCGGGAGCCTTCGATTACGCAGGCAAGAGTTTGAGCAGGCGGCAGAGTTATTCTAGGACATCCCTTTCCTGAGTCAGGGAAGTATTTGAGAGGAGAGAGGGAGCCAGGGAAGGTTTTTCTTCAACTCATTTTATTTTCCTGGTTCCACAGGCTTTTGGGTTCAACCTTCTGGAAAATTACTATGTCTCCAAGTCTGCAGTGGTGTTTGGGGGTTTCTACCTTTTCTTTTTTACAGAGAAGATCTTGAAGATGCTTCTTAAGCAGAAAAACGAGGTGAGGCCCGATTATTGGTAAAGAAAATTCTAGGGAAGCACTCAGCTCACAGAGCGTCAATGTGCTTCCTCCGAATGTTGTGTCATCAACACAGCTTCCTTTGACATGTACTAGAAGCCACAGA
The DNA here is from genome assembly GCA_004026965.1 of Petromus typicus. Lineage (NCBI taxonomy): Eukaryota > Metazoa > Chordata > Mammalia > Rodentia > Petromuridae > Petromus > Petromus typicus. The sequence continues at coordinate 7,508 of PVIR01033682.1, forward strand.
TGTCATCGCATTTCCTCCAGGAGAATGTCAGCTGGGGGTGGAACCTAAATGGCCAGTGAGCCCTTGCGCAGTAGCTGTGCTCTTCCCCTTTGCTTTGTTCTTTGTGTACACTTGTGTCTTCTGCTGGTAGCCAAGGGCTCATTGGCAGGCATCACCAAGTAGGAGAGGCGGCGGCCGAGACTGGGAGCCGCCACGCAGTGTGCTTCAGGGCTGTTCCCTGCACAACTGCTGAGTTGGACGCAAGTGGCCGCTGCCCGGGAAGAGTTCTCTGTACTCAGTGGGGCCACCTCACTTCACTGAGAGGGCCCTTAGGGTCAGCTTTGGTTCCTGGCACCCAGTCCCTCCCTGCATGTCAGGGGCTGCTGTGGGTGCACCTCACCCGTGTTTCTGTGTGGCCTGCTCTGGTTTCCCGCTGTGCAGGATGAGGCCTCCCCGAGTGGTTGCCATGCTGACCCCTCCTTGTTGCCCTTCCAGCACCTTCATGGGCATAACCACTTTGCCTCGGAGACGCTCCCTTCCAAGAAGGACCAGGAGGAGGGCGTGATGGAGAAACTGCAGAATGGGGACCTGGACCACATGATTCCTCAGAACTGCAGCAGCGAGCTGGACGGCAGGACTCCTGGCATGAACGAGAATGTCATTGTGGGCTCTTTGTCAGTGCAGGTCAGGGGCCGCCACTGCCTGGGGAGCCTGGGCCACCTTGAAAGACGCGTGATCCACCCCATGCTCTCCGTGTGTTTTCTCACAGGACCTGCAGGCTTCACAGAGCACCTGCTACTGGCTGAAAGGTGTACGATACTCTGACATCGGCACCCTGGCCTGGATGATCACCCTGAGCGACGGCCTGCACAATTTCATCGACGGCCTGGCCATCGGTGCCTCCTTCACTGTGTCTGTTTTCCAAGGCATCAGCACCTCGGTGGCCATCCTCTGTGAGGAGTTCCCACACGAGCTGGGTGAGCCTGCAGCCTGAGGCGCCCACACGGCCCGCCCCCTCATCGTGCGGTTAAAGAACCAAAGACGCGCTCAGTGCTCAGTAAAGGTGGTAACACAAAGCCTGTAATCTTCCAAGGCTGGAATCCAAGGTTCGAAGTGTGGCAGATGGATGAGGGTGAACTAGCTGAGCCAGGGCTTAGGAGATACTTAGCTTTATCACAGCAGAGTATAAAAAACCCGGCATCAGGGAGCCCAGAGGCCACCCAAGGTCAAATCTTAACATTTCCCATTTTTAGCCTCAAAACTAGGCAAATTTCCTAACTTCTGTTTCTTTCAGTTTCATCTCCTGAAAGTATCTTTTATTGAAATTGCAAGCAAGAGAGTTCCTCGTACTTCACTGTCAGTCAGAGAAAGATGGAGGGCCCCGCTAGCTGGTCATCTGCTTTCAGAATCCTGAAAGTTGTTTCCAGCCGTAGGCTGGGAGGAAGCAGCTAGCGTGGCAGACGAACATGGTTCTAAAGAGGAAGCTGAAGAGGGGCCTAGCATCGTCCTGTCAGCCTAGAGCCTTCGGCGTCTTGATTGTTACCTCGGCACAAGCAGTGTCTCTTCCAACCCAACATCCTTCCCCTCTGTCCCCTTCTAGGCGACTTCGTCATCCTGCTCAATGCTGGGATGAGTATCCAGCAGGCCCTCTTCTTCAACTTCCTCTCTGCATGCTGCTGCTACGTGGGCCTGGCCTTTGGCATCCTGGCGGGCAGCCACTTCTCTGCCAACTGGATATTTGCTCTGGCTGGAGGAATGTTCTTGTATATTGCTCTAGCTGATATGGTAAGTTTGCCAGCATTTATCTGTGTAGATGGAATTGGTTTACTAAATTCATGGACAGGACAGTTAAGGGGACGTTTGTTTTTGTTTGTTTTTTCTCTTATTTTGAGTCAAAGCCTTGCTAAATCCCGGAGTTGCCAAGGCAGCGTTCAAACTTGGCGTCTTCCTGCCTCAGCCTACCTTAGTAATGGGACTGGATCACAGGCATGTGTCATTGCATGCAGCAGTTAATTTGATTTTAATAACATCTTTATTGAAGCACCTTTCGCATACTTCACATTTTACCTATTTCTTAAACACCTATTTCTTAAACACCTTTACCTATTTACCCCTAAACACCGTTTAAGGATTTTAAGGAGGCATTAGTTTTAGGGTCTTGTTTATAGGTTCATTTGTTTATAGTTTTGAGACAGACTTCTGTTACATTGTCCACACTGGCCTGAAACTATGACCCTCTTGTCTCAGCCTCTTGCATAGTAAGCAGCTGGGATCACAAGTACGCCCCAGCATACCCGGCTGAGATGTCAGATTTTAAAGGACCAAAATTTGTTTCTGTTTGCATATGTCATTAAAGAAAATGATGCTGTCCACACTTAACTGTTGCAGAATAGTTAGACAGAGGTGAATAAAAGGGGAAGGAGGGCCCGAAGGAGATAAAGAAAGAAACTACCCATTATTTTTCTGTCCCAAAAGAACAGTAACAGGGGCCAGGAATTTAGCTCAGTGGCGCCATGCTTGCCCCAAAAGCATAAGGTCCTGAGTTCAGTCTCTGGCACTGCCAAAAACCACAACAAAATAACAATAACAGTACTTCAATTTGTTTCTTCTTTTGTCTCAAAGAGTTGTATGTGGTTTTTTAAAAATAACTAATCATGTTGAATATGCAATTTTTTTATGTTTGAACTTCTTTTTCACTAATACATCGTATAATATTTTCTATGTTCCATACTTTTTGCAAATAGTCTTTTCAGTAATACTAGGAGTTACTTAGCTTTGTCACGGCAGAGTATAAGAAACCAGGACTCTGGGGGCCCTGAGGCCACCCAAGATGAGATCTTATAGATATATATACTTTAGGTTCAGAGCTAGAGTGGCTGGTTTTAGGCTTTTCCTTTTTTTCCCCTCCTTTCCCTTTTTTGGAATGATCGGGTCTTATTATATGACCAAGCCAAAACCATAAACTCATGATCCTCCTGTCTCAGCCTCTTTAGTGCTATGATTGTAGGCCTGCACCACAATGCCGGCTCAGGCTTTAGGCTTTTAATAGCTTTTCCAAAGGGCTTAGCCTTCTTTGTCAGCAGCAGAATCTGAAACTGTATACTACCTTGTGCCACTGCCATTGATATGAACCATCAAAGTTGAATTTTCAACCTGTCTGGTTGCATCTTTTGTAAAACTAAGATTGTTGAGTTCCTTTCCCTGTTTATTGGCATGATGTGGTCTTCGGCCTGTTTGAATTAATTTCCTTTATACAGCATATCCTTGTATTTATATATAGCTAGCTATAGTACACATCATAATCCCAACACTCAGGAGGCTGAGGCAGGAGGATTGCTGTGAGTTTGAGAGCAGCTGAGTACAAGGCCAACTTGAGCTACATGACGAGATCTAATTTTTTGAAGAGCTGGTTTTGTTTGAGTGGGAGTCTTGATTTGGAGGGTTTTTTTGAACCAGGGTCTCACTGCAGTGAGGCTAGGATTGAGCTTGTGGTGGTCCTCCTCTGCCTCACGCTCCCAAGTACTAAGAGTGCCAGGGTTACAGATGTGCGCCATCTCACCTGGCTCTGAAAATAATATTTTTGTTGCATTGCTTAGAGCACTGAGCCTCCACATGGCCTCCTTCAGGGAACATTTTAGACGCCCTTCTCTGATGAGCAGCCTGCCCCGTAGTTACAACATGTTTTCAGCATCACTCAATGATCATCACTGGCGTCGCTGGCCTCACAGCACAAGGCTTTGAATCACAGCCACGCTGTCTCCATTTTCTATCCCCTGACAGGGTTGCTTAGTTTCCTGAGCAGGCAGCAACTATGTCTGGGTAGTAAAAGATCTTTCCAAGCGTTTTTTAGAGTTTGACCAGCATCTAAGCACATCCAGCGCCTCCGGTGCCGGGACTTTGTTTGCCTGCTGTAATTGTCAAGTCATGGTCCCTGCCCAGAGGACAGTGCCACACTCAAATTCCAGCTCTTGTGACGGTTCCTTGTCTCCGCTGACTGACTGGCTGTATCACGTGCTTGCAAGTGTCACAAGAGCCTCTGCTCTTGCGGTTCTCTTCCTCTCCAGTTCCCCGAGATGAACGAGGTCTGCCGGGAGGACGAAAGGGACAGCGCCGTCCTGGTGTCCTTCATCATCCAGAACCTGGGGCTCCTGACCGGCTTCACCATCATGCTGCTCCTCACCATGTACTCGGGGCAGATCCAGATCGGGTAGGGCCCGGTGGGGCCACTGGCATCTCAAGGCAGGCGCTGGGCTGCCGGTCCCCGCCTGAGGACTCGCCATCATGTGGCTCACAGAAGACGCAGCTCTGCAAAGACTGCCGCGGACTGTCCACCTGCTGGGAGGCACTATGTGCGACCCAGACAGCGAGCCGCTGGCAGCCCTTCTCTAGGTAGTGCCTCACCCTCTCCTCACCCTCTTCCTCATGGTCACTCTGGAACCCGAATGTCGCACACAGGACAAGCCTCTCCCTTTGCTCTCTGGTTACTCTGATATAACTTGGAAGCAACACCGTGAGATTTGGCATCTTTGACCCTGCAGTGAAAAACAGAGCCAGCCGCCGGAGCCCAGGTAGAACCATCTGTGATGCATCCATCCTTGGGGCCTGTGCATTGAAATTGCATCCTGGACCTCAAGCTGCCCGTTTTGATTCAGTTCTTCTGCTCTTCCAGAGAAAGGACAGAGGACAGGTATCCTCCCACCTGTTTTCAGAATCTGTCCAGTTCCTAGTAATAGTCTCAGAGAAGTAACACTCAGAGGAGGTGATTGGGCAGGAGAGGCAGGGACCGTCCTGAGTGACGCAGGACCGATCCGGGTGCTCACTGGGCCCCACTGGGATCCTGGATGCTGCTCTTGTCCAGCTCCGTTGTCCCCTGGCCATCTGGCCAAGCCAGTGTAGGGGTTAGCTTCCCGGGCTGCACCCTCTTTCATGTTAGCACTGACATTGAGGGGTAAGAGCCCTGCAAGAAAAGAGATGGTTTTGCCATGATTCCCACCTCCCCTTCCCAGCTCCCTTCTAAGAGACTCTAGCTGTCTCTGGAGAAGCACATTTTGAGCACATTCCAGATTTTCTATGGCAGGCATGATGGCACTCACCTGTAATCAATCCCTGTTCTGGGGAGGCTGAGCCAGGTGAGTTACTGTGAGCCTAAGACCAACCTGGGGTACATAGTGAAGTCGAGGCCAGCCTGGACTACCTAGTAAGATGCTGTCTCAAAAAATAATAAGAAGAAAATGTTTGTCTTAGAGGGGAGACTGCACAGTCACTGCCCCATCACGACTTCTGCTGCAGACTGGCAACCTGACATGCAGAGCAAGAATGCCACTGTTTATGTGTTGCCATGGTGACAAGGGAAGTCCATAGTGGAATCAGTGCAGGCAGAGTTGAGGAGCTGCGAATTGTATAAACACAAGTGTGAATACTAGAGGGCTCTCGACTGAGATCAGAAACTCACAACTTGGTTTTGGAGTGCTGCAGACATCACTGCTGCAAGTAGGGTTTACGGCACTGTCTGGACGACAGGTCCTGGTTCGCCCTGGTATGAGTTGCTCTAGTCCTCTCTGGAAAGTAGACCGTGTGCTTGTCTCTAACACTACAGGCCAGCCCAGGTGCTGTGGAGCCCTTGCCTGAGAATTCTGGCTTCAAGGAGAGCTGATCTCCAGGTTCACTAGGTGAATTGATTTATTATTATCATATTGATAATGTAAGACTCTTTAGCCACTTTGGGGAACCAGTCTCCCCAGAAGCCTTCTTAGCGGTGCCCCCAGTCACAGCCCCAGGTCGTGTCTTTCTGAGGACAGACAGGAGCACAGGTTCATCGCCAATGTCTGAGCTTTTCTGTTCTGAGGCAGGAAAACTGTCCACTCTTAGTGAATCCGAGCAGCATCTGTTTTGTTTTCTCTTGGGAAACAGCCCTCAGACCAGGAGTGCTCCTCCAGGGAGCACTGTTGAGTTTCCCTCCTGATCTTGTGTACTAACTTGGATGGATTTAAGAACAGGCTGGAGGAGGGAGAAATTCAGCTGTTAGGATTCTAGATTGAATATCAGACCAACTCCTGGTAAGGTTAGGGTCCAGTTTTACCAAAGAACCAATTCCTTGAATGTTGAGTCAAACTTTATTTTACTATCATTTCTCTTGGTATTGTTTTAAAATGCTTTATCTTTTCTGTTTTATAATTTTCAAACTGCTTTTAAGAGCTAGGAGAAAGTGACACCATTTGGGACTCTAAGGTGGGTATAGCTCAAGGGCAGAGCACTGCTTAGCATTCACAAGGCCCTGGGTTCCAGCTTTAATACTGCAAAACATAAAGAGAAAAATTAAGATTATGGAAGATTTTTGTGTTGCTTAACTCATATTAATATATTAAAATTTTAAGTTTAGCATTCCCTATATAGATCCTGTCATTCCTTAAAAAATATTCTTTGTCATTGGGCATGAGGGTGCAGTTATAATCCTAGCACTTTGGGAGGCTGAAGTGGGAAGATCACAAGTCTGAGCCCAGTCTGGGAAACTTAGCAAGATCCTGTCTTAATAGTAAATAAGTAAAAGGGCTGGGGATATAGCTTAGTGTAAAGGCTTTGGGTTCAAGCCTCAGTACTACCAAAAAGAAAAAAAAAATTCCTTTTGCTGGGATAGAATATTGATTTAGAGTTTATGAGTTTCTAAGTTTGAGAGAGGAGCTTAGAAGCCTAATCTTGAATAAATTAGAGACCAGATAAGAACAAGTCCAAGTACGCTTTAAAGGCATTAGTGTAGGGTCAGCCCCAGTTGGAGCTCAAGAGGGAGGCATCTGTTGACATGAGCAAGACTTGCCTCCTGAGTGGAAAGTGTCGTGATTTCTTTTTGACGTTTAAAAGTGTAATTTGCTGTTTTAAGCATATGTACATATTAGAAGTCTACAGGGTAGTGAGCTTGGAGTGTTTTCTCCCGACTCGCACCTTTAGCCTCTCTCCAGACAGACCAGCTCCTGTAACGTCAGCAGGCGAGTGTCACACGCAGGAGTCAGGAGCCACGGCCGGGGCTCTGCTACCTCCCGCCTCATCCTCTGTCCTCACCTCCAGAGGTGTTCCCCGTCTGGTGTCCCCGGGGGCCGTGCCTCAGCAGGCCTTCACCCCGGGGCTTTGAAAAGGCTGCTAAGCTAGGGGCTGTGGTGCACACTTGTAATCCCAGCACTTTGGGATGCTGAAGCGAGGGGATGGTGAGTTCCAGCCCAGACTGGGCAACTTAGCAAGACACTTGTCTTAAAATAAAACACGAAAGGGGCTGGGGATGCAACTCAGTGACAGAGCACCTCTGGGTCGGTTCCCCAGTACTACCAAAAATAAATTTATTTCTCTGTTTGGGTAGCCTAAGATGTATTTTTAGTAAGTCCTTTTCCAAAGAGGGGGTAGTATGCTGGGAATCTGCTTTATAAGAATCTGATTTTTGCAAAAGAGAGAGGTTTGCTTTTATTCATATTTCCTTTTACAGTTCTGCAGTTCCATCACAGTATTATTTTAAATAACTCAGGTGTTATGAGAAGAATTAGAAAAGAAGATAAATTATGTGGACTGTAAATGTTTTATTTGTAAGATTCTATAAATAAAGCTATATTCTGTAATTATTGAGTCCTGTGCTGTGATCCTTTTAGCAAGAGCCTGTGGATGTAATGAGGACTATTTAACACAAGGTGGCGGTGTTGTTTTAAGATTAGCTTTTGTCAGGTCTAGTTTAACATTTTACTATGGATTTGAGAAGGACCTTGTAGTTTATGATATACTCACTTTAGAAGGTCTCACCTGTGGGCTGAGGGTGTGGCTTTCTGGGGGAGAATTTGCCTTCCACGTGCAAGGCCTTTGGATTCTGTCATTGGATTCTGTCACCAGCACCTCAGGAAGAAAGCCTTATATCTGTTTTGTGTAAATACACCAACTTTGTAAAGTTGGTGCAGTTCTTATAGATCTCGGGTGTATGTTGTATAGGGGAAAGCCCCCATTGTGAGCCTCAGAATCCTAAATCAATTCTCATTCCAACTTAATAGAGTTGGGTAGTCTGTTGTACAACAGTCAAATAAGAGGAACAATTCACTGTCATGACTGCATGTATTTGAAATCCCCAAATACCCACTACCTGATCCTTCCCTTTTTAAAACTCAAGAATAAATACATGGTAAGTGGCTCCCACAGGCCTTTCCCGCCCTTTTGGTCCTGGGCTGAGCCCAGTCTTCATTTGCACGTATCCCTTAGTACTTGCCTGGGAAATGTTCAAAATGAGCCGCCCTGTCCTTTGGTTTCTGCCTCCTTCCAAAAAGCCTTTCCCACCTGCTCTTCCACTTGCTTTTCCAGCACGGGTTTGGTTGCTGTGTCCCTTGGCTACAGGACTTGTAGAGTAATTGCGTGTTTACACCCAACACCCCTCCCCCGGGCCAGGCCTCAGTCAGGTTTCTTTCTGTGATCTCAGCACCTGCTAAGCAGAAAGAATGAATTCAGAGGCCCCGAGAAATGGATACTTTCTTGGCCTGTGGGTTCCCTTGTCATGGTGATGGTTTTGCTTATGCTTTCTTGACCTGTTCCACCTTCGTGTAGAAACATCAATTTCAGAGAGGTCATTTTGTGGAACAGAAGTAAACAGGCCATTGAGAAAATGGAAATCTTGACTTCAGCCTTTGCTTTGTAATACCCTTAGCCAGCTAAACCATGTTTGGTGAGAGGTAAAGCACACTAAAATTTGAAACATTTTACAGACTAGTTCTCCTGTACCATTGTGTTTGTGTACTAGCATTTGCTGACACTTAGATCTGGTTTGAGCACAATGCATTCCCGGACGTAACAAAGACTGTATGTCCACACCAGGCTTTTGGTTTATGGAACGGCAGATTACCTGTGTTTTTTAAGAGTTGGCACTCCTCAGAGCTCACTCCAGAAATGCCAGCTGGCTGAAGAGTGAAAGTTCAAATCCTCCTAAAAGTGCACGCCACCCCCACTCCTGGGATAAACAAGCATATTCCAGTTCTGGCGCACTGCCCTTTCGGATGACATTTTTGTAGTGGCGATGGTGGGGAATAGATCGGGAAAGCTCTGGAGGCTCTCAGCAGCCTTCAGCTGAGCATGTTAAGAGCTCCTGGCCAAAGACGTTTTTCTTTCCAACATCATAACCTCTTGTCAGATGTTTATTCAGGGTTTATTTTCAATGAAGGAAGGAAGGGAGTTAACAGATTGGCCTTCCTGTATGACAGCAATCTTTGACCCTGGCAGCAGGTGGGAGTCCAAACTGGTAACATCAATTAGAGTTAAGGTATAACCCAGGAGTGTTCAAACCCTGGCAATCATAAGCCAGGAATCAGGTCTTTTTTTTTCCCACTAAGCACTGGGTGTTTTGTTTTTCTGTGTATGGTTTGCTTATAGATCTTTCAAAAAAACAAAGTTTCTAGACATGGGTGTGCATGCCTGTAATCCCAGCAGGAAGATCACAGGTTTAAGGCCAGCCTTGGCAACAAAGCAAAACTCCATCTAGGAAAAAGGCTGCATGCAGACGGGGGCTGGAGGCCTAGGTCAGGGTAGTGGCCTTGTATAGTGGCCTTCAAGGCTATCGAGTTGATGATCCCTGTACTACTAGAGCAAAACACAAAAACAGATTTCCCCTGGGTGTGGTGGTGCATACTTGAATCCCAGCACTGCAGCTGAGGCAGGAAGACTGCAAGTTCAAGGCCATCCTGGTACATAGTTCAACACCAACATCAACTACGTAATGACACCCTTCTCAAGAAAAGACAAACGAACTGAAGTTTTCACAAACAGGTAACACAAAGCCGTTAGTTGGTTTGTCCATGAAGGCCTCTAACAAGATTATCTTTGATGAAGTAATTCTGAATAAAATGCTGTCTTTCAATACTTGTCTTCCTGCACTGGACTAACATTTTAAATGCCTTAGCCTCTAAGAGTGACAGGCCAGTTAATTAAGGAATCCTGAGAGCATAATGCCAACCTTGTGGGTTTTAAGAAAAACGTCACCAGAGAAAGGGAGGGCTGGTTCTACTTAAAATAAAGAAGTAGGTCTTTAATTAGAGAAGCAAGGAAGGAGGAGAAGAAATCTTTTTGATCTTGAGGCTCTTCCCAGAGTGGGAGATTCTTTCAAGTGCCCTTTTCCCTCCAACTTCTTCTTCTTTTTTTTTTTTTAGGTTTTTTGAGACAGGGTCTCGCTTTGTGGTTCAGGCTGGCCCTGAGCTCAGCCTCAAACTCACATCACAGCAATCCTCCTGCCTCTGCCTCCCGAGTGCTGGGATTACAGGCGTGA